>JAFIRS010001693.1:0-310081 GCA_018342105.1 Gonioctena quinquepunctata
AAGTAAAGTGTTTCGTTTTTCAAACTCTAAGGAAAAAAAAAATTGTATACCCCCCTTACCGGCATTATCAGAATCCATGGCCTATTGTTCTGGTATTTTTTGGAAAGTAGTTTTTTACCTACAGTGAATTCTACAAAATTGACTTGGGCCAACTAATTAATCCAAATATCCGTAGTGGGGTCACGTCCTGTCTCAGTGCGACGACAATTTTGGGTTAACGGGGTATCTTGAATGTAATTCATGTATAAATTATATCAATAGTTTGGGAAGTTAAAGACACTTCATTAAAAATAAAACAAGACTTTGACAACTTTTTTGGTTCTGTGATGAGGTTATACTAAAAAAAAAATCCATTAAAAGGGTTCATAGAAAACATATAAAGCCAAAACTTGAAAACTGAAGGAGTTGAAAGTTAATAAACCATTATAGTCAGGTTGTGAAAAAAATGAAATTGAAGCGTTAGTCATAAAACCAAAATATAATCAAGATGAAAAAAAGAAAGTGTATTAAAAAAAAAGTAGTTCCAGCTGTGCAGTGAATAAAAAAACCCCGCACCCAAGGATTTGGGATTCTCTGGGGATAAAATTAGTAAAAAATTAAAAAAACAGAAAAAAACATAAATTTGAATTCATGTTAGGAAAATTTACTAAAGCCAAAATAAAATTATCAACGTCAAAGAGGATGATATAGCGAGGAATGAGAATTTATAAAAATTGAACAACAATTTTTTTCCAGCTGTTTGAAATGGAATTTAAAAGAACTTTAAATTAAACAAAAGCAAACCGTTGATATAATGTTTTAGGAAGGGAAATAGGAATGTAATTTTTAAAATAAAATAAAGAAACGTTTTTATAGGAGGAAAGCTTTTCCCAAAACCCCATTAGTAGTATATCAAAAATTTTCGTTGTTGGCTTATGGTCATGGTGCTGATTGATTGTAAAGGAAAGTCCCCCTTGTAATTAGTACAAAAATTATGATTATGAAAAAATCAGCAGGCAAAAAAGTACCAATTCGATATGCAAGTGATGCATCAAAAATCGAGGATTGAACTGTGCCCATAATTGCTAGTTATGAACGACAAATCAATAGTCAAAAAAAAAATAATAAATACAAACAATAGCAATCAAAAAAAAGTGAATGGTTTAATACTTGGTTAAAACCCAGGACAAACAAAAAACCCAAAGGGGGCAACTGGAACAGATGCTGCTAAATGGAATCATCATAGCTGTAGTTAAGGAAACATACATTACCGGATAAAACTGAACCCCAATATCAGGTAGGGGGATATGACTTATATATATTTTCAAACAGCCGTCACACGGGGGAGTAACTATTTGATTTAAAAAAGGAAAAAGTTATGGGGCGAACAGAAACAAGTGTCATAGCAGTCAAAGCCCCTTGTTGGGTTATATAGATCCCAAATGGCAGCAAATCTCATTTTTTTTTATTTTATTAAAAATTTTTTTTTTTTGGTCATATAACTAAATAAATTATCCCCTTAAGGACTCTAATATCAATATACTCGAAGATAATGCTATAGCACCGAGGCTCCTGCTATATCAAGTGCAGCAGGTATAACAAAATTTTAAAAACAACAGATGCACAGATCAACAAAATCCCGGGTGACCAATTTTAAAAAAATTTTTTGATAAAAAAAAAAAATTCATGTTCAATGATAAATATCACAAGATTATCGGTACTGAAATCGGCAAAACAGAATATCACCGAAACGTATGAAAAAAGAGATCTTGGTGAAACAAAATGTTAAATTCAAAAATTTTAAAACATATGGAAAATGTATTGTATAACAATTCCATAAATAATAAACACCATTATAAATTAGATTTCACCACTCAATTGAACTAAAAAAACCCCCAAAATAAATGGATCGATAAAGTAAGACTGTCCCAGAAGGGGGATAATCAATATAAAAAAAAAATTCCAAACCAGAGAAATACGAGATATGGGGGGAAAAAAAAAAAAAATGTCTAGTTTATTGAGGAAAAAAAAAGGGGTATTATGAGGAAAAAAAATTTAATTTCGAAATGACAGAAAAAAAGTGGCAGACATTAAAGCTCCACACCGTTAATCAAATGTAACTATTTTCTTCAAAAGATCTTAATAAATTATAACTCATAATTTAAAACAAAACATGAATGGTCAGCGGTGAAAAAGTTGAAAAATTTTTTTATGTTGTGGATACCCTTTTAAAAAAATTTATTTAAAGTCGTGTAGTAGTACCTGTTAAAAAAAATGATCCTTATCAAGCGGAAAGCTGAGACCCGAATATGCTTTTCCCGTATAGAACAAATTTTTTTGGGATTTTTTGAATGAGCGTTGAATATACAGTGCGACTTTCATAGTCCCCCCCCCCGTTAACTTTTGAACGGGGTTTACGTAGAACTAGGATTAAACCATTTTGAATGATATCACCGATACTACTTTTGAAATGAAAGACATTTATTACTCGATAGATGGCCGGGGGGGGACATCAACGAAAATTTAAATAGCAGGGGGGCAAAGGGCACATCGTTGAAAATATAACTCAATTCTCTTTTCAACCGTCTGTTTTTCTTGTTTCGTTACATTTTTCCCAAAATGCATTTGAAATTCAAGTTCTTTTTTAAAAGCATATTGTGAAAAAATACAAAATTTAAAAAAAAAGATGGTTGAAAAATGAATGGAATAACCTTTTCAACATACCCCCTGCTATTTGAATTTTTAGTTGATGTCCTTACTATTTTCCTTCCCCAAATGTCTAAATGAATACAAAACACTTTTCATAAATCTATATGATGATAAGCCTTATTGTCTAAATGAAAACATTTGTCGACAATGTCAAAATTATCTCAATGTGTTGTAATGTAAAATTAAAAAAAAATTCATAGATATTTCAATCATCACGATCACATTTTATAAAAAAAATCATTCTAATAGTAAATTTGAAATTACAAAAAACCCATAAACAAAGTAAAATGTAAGATGTTTCAAGGGGTGAGCGACTAGAATGCGTATCAAGATATTCCCCAAATTTCAAAATTTTCCCATGAGAAGTTTTCAAGTGACTTTGGAAACCTTCCATATCGTTTATTTTCTGATTTGATTCAGTAAATGATTATAAACTGCTTTTTTTTGTAAATCAAAGACTGTTTCGTAAGAGTAGAAGTGGGAAGTGGTGAAGCAATTTTTTTTTCATGACTTATATCGTTAGAGTTGGAGTTAGTGAATTTTTTTCCCGTAGTTGTGTATCGAAAAAGCTGTCCCAAAATGAAAATTTCATATAACGTCAATTATTTGTTGTTTGAAAAAAAATTTGGGCCCGCACGATTCTTTTTTTGCTTTTAAGGGTAATTTCAAAGCTCGTTTCTGGAGAACAAATATACTTTGGAATAGAAACTGACTGCAGAACCCCCGAATGGAATTCCATACCGTAAGTGAGGCTCAATGGATATTAGTAGTATATCGTTAAAAAAGCCGACATTCCAAGTTCGCGGATATTACATTGACAACGTACCAAAATTTAATACCCAAGCAATTTATTAACAAAAGCAATATCCCAATTCGATTAGATAAAGCCGGAGGACAGCTTTTTTTAGGGCCATAATATTAGACTCGAACTTCAGATTGTTATCAAAAATTTTTTGTTCAGGCTTGTTTTCCAATCAGTTCAGGACCAAAGGGTACTTCTCCTGAATCGAACTTGAACGTGACCAAATTGTTTTTGTGATGTTCAATATCAGCATATTTGCTTCGCACCACAATTTGATTTTTCTACATCTGCAGGAATAGTTTGAGCCAAAGCAGTACGATCTTCTTTTTGCCAGAGGACTGTAGTATCGTCAAATATCTAGCTTGGCTTGGTTAATTATGGGAGAAAGAGAAGGGGACCTGAACTGGGCCCTGAGGGCTCCTCGTACTATTTTGTCTTACTCAGAGGTATTGTAGCCTAGTATAATCATTTGCTTTCGATCAGTATGGTTAGATCTGATTAAAGTCTAGTGCTGATCCGCGAAACCGAAATGTAAGAGCTTTTCAATGGTATTACACAGTCGAAAGCCTCAAAAAGGTCAAGGAATATAGCTGCTGCTGCTCTTTTCTCATTGGAGGCTTATGGCACTCTTTCAAGAAAATCAAGATTGCATCGTTTGTACCCTTATTGTTTTGAAAACCAACTGTTCAGGCGCCAATATATTTGTCTCTGCGAAATCCATCCTACATTTTACTAGTTTCTCGATGGTTTTGGCGGTGTTGATAATATGAGATAGGCCTGAAATTGTTTGGATCATCAGTGGCACCTCCTTTGTGAAGGGTATAACTATTAGCTGTCTTAAGGCTAGAAAGGAAAAGTACCTGAAGCAAAGCAAGGGCACTTAGGGCTTCATCAGGTAATCGTGACAACAGTTTGGCTGATAAGTGGTCTTCGCCTGAGGAATTTTGTTTTATATCACTTAATACTGATTTAAGTTCAAACAAGTCTCGTATACGAATAGAGAGTGCATCGGAGAAGCTACATTTTAGATGATCGGAGGATCAACTGTCGTAGAATTTTTGTGGGTTCATTTGTTTGCTATAGAACAATAATATTGGTTCGAAGAGTTTATGTCAACATTTACTTCTGGATGACTCCGTTTTTTTGTTTTGTCCCTCAAGTCATTGATTATTGTCCACATTTCTTTTTGTTTGTTAACTGCTTGATCTAATCTATTCCTGTAGTACAAATCTTCAGATAGTTTGATAGTCTGTTTGTAGATACGACGGTAGTTATTGAAGTGAGATATGAAGAAAATGTTATTTCTGTGGAATTTTCTAATGGTGTGGAGAAACGTTAATTACAGGAAGAGTTTTCAACTTCTTGTAATCCAAGGTTTCGATTTATTTTCGACATCATAATTCTAAAAGCGTTGACTGGATCTTTAGCCTCATGCATTTCAATCTATTTTTCGACAAAGTCGGAATTTGGTATAGTTTCTTTTGCTGAAAATTTGCCCTTGTATCTTGCATACGATTATTTGTTATCAGTGTCTGGGTACAAATCATGTGGGTATAAATGAATAACCAATTACAAATTTCAAATAACCGGCTCAAGTCTTAAAAATTTTTTGAATTCTACAAACAGAATGTATGATCGTCGGCGTAAGTAAAATTTAAATTATTCGATAAAAAACCTTAATAATTCAATTATGTCAGAAAGTAAAGTTAGGAACATTAAATACTTGAAAGAAGTTCGATTCATTTTTTTTGCGTGAGTCCATATCTAAATGTAAAGAAAACAGGGAAAAAAATTATTATTTTTCCCCCAATTCACATATCGCATATTTTTTGATTTAATGTAATGAAGAAGTTTAGAAATCATAAATGGTCAAAATAAAAGTTATGCGCATTATATGTTGAGAACTTATTTTTTTTTTATCCAACGATGATTGATAAGGCTAGTATGGTATATATTTACGAAATAATAAATAAACGACTTCCTACCACTTATCTCTGTTTAAAATAAAAGGTCTGATATATTAGTTACAATCTTAAAGTAATACAAACTATTCTTTGGGTTGATGACATCTGATACACTTCAAATATATATATTTGTTGAGTAGTAAAACTTGTTATAATAATTCACCTTATTGTGAAAACAGCCCAAATGTTCAAAATTCCAAGAGAAAAATAAAAATCTTATTTTCAAATCCAAACAATATTATTTCTAGTTCTATCTGTTTTTATGGTGTAAGTATTTTTTTTGTTTTATACTAGCAATGTTTTGGTGAATAAAGAAAATATTTATTTATATCTCTTTAAAATGTCCCCAACGTTGATAATTTTGGATCCTGCATCATAACTTCAATCAAGTAAAGTTTTACCTAAATTCGTTTTGCTATTTCAAATTCATCAACTCATTTTTCGACCCAGGGTTATCAGCTAATTTTAAGATGGTAAATTCTTTTATGGAGACTGAAGTTTGCCGGGGCCAAATTATTCGGTCCAACCCACCCCCGGTATTCAAAACTTACAGAAAGAAATTTAAGTTCAGGGAATCCGGCTATTTCATTAAATGAATGTTTTGGAGGTGTTATGGTTTGAAAAACCGCTTCTAAACATATTTTTCTACACACGTATACGAGCAAATCCTAAAGGATTGAACATTTTTTGGAAGAAATGTTGATATAATATCTTGATTTCGACCCAGACAATGAAAGCTAGCGAAAACCGACCGAGTATTTTTAGGAGGTTGAAAAGATCGATTCTTTTTATGTTTGCCTCAGTCAAAACATTTTTAAAATATCCATGAACTCTGTATTGATCATGGAATCATTATATTTTTTCCTACGTTTTCATCTATTTTTAAAAAAATAATTTCATTTTTTAAATAATAGGAAAAAACTAATATCCATGATTCAATACAGAGTTTATTTGTACACTATATTTCAGAACTATCCGATTTATTGAAATTAAATATGGTTCTCAAAAATTTATATCTTGGACCCCTTCTTTCATTATTCATGAACGATCCTTTTTCTACTTTTTCAAACTTTTATGTAGGTGATGATCGACTTGATTAACAGAACACTCAGACTTCGCACTCTTGAATACATTGAAGATAAAGGGGTTGAAAATATAGCAATCACTGGTATAGTAATGATCTACTCTGCCTAAACAGAAATAAAACACAAAAATTGAACTTTTATAAAATAGATCAAAACGGCGTGGGAAAAAAACCAATGATTGCTTGACTCAATACAGATTCATCAGGAAGTAGTTACACTATATATACAAGAAGCTTTCCGACTTACATGAAATTAAATATGGTCTGCCCCAAGGATCTGTTTGGACCCCCTTCTGTTTTTATTTACATCAACGGTCTTCTTTACTACCTTTTTTCCAAACACTATTATCATGTATGGGATGATGCGACATTGATTAACAGACACTCAGACTTGCACTCGAATACATTGAAGATGAGGTGGAAAATATGCAGATCACTGGTATAGTAATAATCTACTCTTCGAACAGAAAAAAACCTTAAATTTCTTTTTTGCAAATCACACACTCTCAAACGGTGGACTACTAATCTCCGGTATAACCTTGGATGATAATTTAATGGTCGAACATATAGATGAACTGTGCAAAAAAATATCCAAATACCGATTTTTTCGTCAACTCAATAAGTTTGCAAATGAAAAAAACTTCATTGAGTGCCTCCATGTCTCATTCTATTGGAAATACTCCAAACTCAAAGAAAGTTTTCATCATTCAAAAGAGCTATAAAGTCATGGAATGCAGGACATAAGGATCACTGCCGGCCGCTGTTTGGAATATGGAATAATCTCCCGTACCTTCTCTATACATATCCACTCCTACCCATATATATATAAAAACAAAATGTTCATCCAACTAATGCAGTATCAAGCATCTGCTAAGAGACCGAAACTTCGTCCAAATAATCAACCAGAAACTCAGTAGATATTAGGATATAACAAATCCCGAAGAAATCTAAACCTAAATTATATCCAACACAAAGCAGACGTAAGAAAAAATCCCCCCCTGTTTCCCACGTTGGTTTTATGGACTGTAAAAATTTTTTTCTTTATTCTTTTTCATTTTTTTCCCTTCCTTTTAAAAGCTAATAATTTACCTGTTGATTATTGCCTGTTTGGAAGTTTTATTTATATTTATAATGTTTATATGTTATGGATATTTTTGTTTATTAAATGCATTCTGGGTTTCACGTAAAATTTATGGCGGTGTCAAACAATTATCAACAACTCTGGGATTTGTTTTTTTTTTGGTTAAAATTTTGTCATTGCCTGGAAAATGGTTTTGGTTATAATTTGTAACAACAACCCCCCTTTTGTTGAACGGCATTGTTCATTAACATCTTAGATTCTATGTGAGTCCCCTTACCTCAAACCCATTCTTTGTTGGTAGGTCAAAATTAAGCTAAAGAAAAAAACCCCTTGTTTTAAATGTGACACAGTAGTAGATTCATTGGTGACATATTGTCACAATTGAACCTCATGGATAAAATTATGTATGCTCAAAGGTGGGTTTTAATTTCAGATTCTAGTTGAAATGTCAAAACAAAAGGCCAAAAGGTAAAAGTTCTCTAATGAAGATAGCCATTCTGAGAATAGGCGCAGCTAAAAAAAAACAGGGTTCCTTAATATTCCTAGAACCACTTGATTTCCCGCTCAAAAGGTTAAAAAAAATCGTAAGGCTTCGACCAAGATGAAGCTGGACAATAAATACGATAAATTAAGGGGGGGCTTTCAAGGAAAGAAGTATCAGGCTTTTTTGGAAAGTACGTGCAGAAAAATAATAAAAGATTTAAAATGGGATTCCGGGAAAAGACTGGTTCATAGATTTTCGTAAAGGCACCATCTCTCTTGTAAATGATTGAAGACAAACAGTACAAACAGAAAGTACAACCAGACAAATTTACGGGTTTTGATTTGTATGAAAATACTGAGACGGGGGTTAGGGCCCGATAAACAAACCAGATCTTCAATTTGATATAACCTCACTGTGTTCCTGATCCATCAAATACAAAAGTGGGGTTATAAAAATAAGCTGTACTCATGGTACTGGGAGGCATACTACTTCGATATCGGTCCCATATCTGCGGGTGGGAAAAACAGCCACCGATTCTGTAAAGCCAAGCACCTTGAAATTATGGATCCACAAGGGGCATATCCTAAACGGATGGATGACGGAAGACTCATTTTCCAATTGGTTCAAAACCACTTCTTGAAACATTGTCCCACAGAACGCCCTCTCCTATCAATCTTTGATAGACACACCTCACATATATCTTTTAAACTTATAGAATTACCCATGCGTAAAAATATCAAGCTCGAACTTCCTCCACATACTTCAATTGCTCAGCCGTTAGATTTCTTGGCATTTGGTGTTTCCAAAATCTTGGCATGAAAATTAACAACTTGGCGGAGTAAATTGTGGGCGTCCCTCTGTCCAATGGTGAATTTTCCATAGTAGTAGGTGAGATCTGGTTAAACTTCCCAGAACATTTGTTGAAGAAATCATTTCAACTGACTGGTCTGCACAGGGAAAATGTTTCTGAAGGGCCCATTGATTGAAAAAGTTATCAAAAGGAATCTGTATGTGAACCAGGTGAATTGAAGAATTATGAAATATTGAAGTGCCTCGTCCTAGGTAACAGAAAGCCGCCACACAACCTGTAGAATCAGTAGCTTCTGAGGTAGGGTGAGCACTGTAGAACTTTTCCCCATACAACTGCTGTAGCCAGCACTAGTTCTACACCACCATAGCCGAGCCCGCAAACTAAAAGCCTTTCGAAGATATTTTGCTTGGAAAAATTGCAATGAAACGTGAAAATTAGCAAATTCTGAATTTCAAGACGATATCCTAGAACGGATTATTTAGAAAACCTGAAGGCTTTGAATAATTCAAAAAATGTTAAAAAAGAAGAGACGATGTGATAGAAACAAAGCAAATGAACCAACAGAAAACATATTCGAATAAGAGGAAGGGACAATGACTGTGAGACTATGGAGGAATAAGTTGAACAAGAGGAAGAAAACGTGGCACAAGAAGAAGAATTTGACCAAAAAAGATAAAAAGAAGGCAGCTACGTCCTAGTCAATCAGCATACAAAAAAATATATATTGGTAGAGCTATAAATAAAACTCTTAGAAAATGAGGTGGGGGCTGAATTTTCATTGAAGATTGATACCGTTAATATAAGCAACATACATTCGGTTCTGCCAGAACCCAAAGAAGGAGCAGAAGAAACCAGCTGACTTTTCCATTGAAATTTGACGGATTAAACGTTTATTGAAAGTATGAGATTATTTATGTTTTCTGAATAATTATTTTTTATGTTTGTTAAGAATTATTTTTCTGTTGAAATTATTTTTCTTCATTTTGTTCTGAATTTAACACAATGAAGTTTTGATAATAATTTCTGATTTTTTAGTAATAAATGTAGTGATTTTTTTTCAATAAATTTCAAATGTCATATTTACACCCATAAAACCTACCACAGTTAGAAATGTCACTTATAGGTGGCCTCAAATGGATATTTTCCTTGTTGTCTCAACTAGCTCAAAGATGTTACAATTACAATTTTGTATTTTAATTGTGACAGCCAACATCGTTTAAAAAAACTGTTAATGAGGCACCATTGAGATAACTTTTCCGCAGCTGCGTATTATTTTTGATCATATGTAGAGAATATGCAAACACAAAAATTGTTAGTATTCCATCAATTAGGAAATAAATAAGGCTCTAAATGGAGACCTATGTCACAATTAGCCAGTGCACTGTAACTCAAATATGATGAGTATTGGTATCTCACCGTAACAACTATAGCCATCTCCACGGAGTATAAAGCCCTCTCTGCAGTCACATTCATACATTCCATCATGGAGTTCATAACAGAGTTGCTGGCAAGGGCTGCTTTCATCACATCGTCCTGGAACAAATACAAAATATTCAGGATATTTCAATTATCACATATCAGCAAAGCATTCAAGATCTACTCTCTATAAATGAGTTGCTACCTTCTGAGTTGCATTATATTTCATGACATCTGCCCATTGAACTGTTTTCTAACTAGCAGATAGAAGGTATTGTTGTATCTCACAATTATTCGAATAAAAATGTTTGGAACGAGTTGAAACGACTGTTTTCCATGTTGTGAAGTGCAATTAGGGGAAAAAAAATAAAAAATAGAAACAAAGTTGGTGCAACAATCCATTCATTTCCACAATAATCGGAAGTAGGGAAGCAATCAGCGAATGGAATGAACTACGTGTAGTTTCGAATTATTCATCAAACATTCAATGTAGGAAGTTTACCACAAACATTCCAATTTAACGGAATATTTCATGATGTGATGGAAATTATACGGGCCCTATCAACAGAGCTTGGATTCGTCTAGAAATCGTCTATCATTCACTCAATACTCACATTAGAACGAGAATATTATGCTTCGAGCAATCTCACTTCAAGAAAATCATCAAGATCGTTATTTCATTCTAGAGGTTCACTCTAACCTAAGGGGTGACAGGATTATGTTTTTTTTTGACCAACCGAAATGAAGATGCAGATTTTTAGCATAATTTCTGAGTATCAATGAATGTATATAAATGTAAAGTGAGCTCAATGAGTTCTGCCTCTCCTGTTGAGTGTAAATTTACATTTTGTAAGTTTTCAGTCAACTCAATATATGCTCGAGGCTTCAGGAAGTCCACATTGAAATAATTTTATCTTCAGGGAAATATATATATATATATATATATATATATATATATATAAATATATATACAGGGTTCAATATATATATATATATATATATATATATATATAAATATATATATATATATATATATATATATATTTTTGTGAATTTTTTCTTGAACCATGTAAATGTATCATAGGGGTATTTTCTTGGGGATTGGTTCTGTATAAATATAAATAAAACCCAGTATAGAATCTGTGTTTTTTAATTTTTTGCGACGACGTTTCTCCTGGAAGCCTCAGGCTTTTCAAGTCTATAATAGAATTTTAACAATATAAGTACATTTTAAAGATATAAAGTGGTGGGTTATGTTACCTATTTTATAACACAGATTCCAACAGGTAGAAAATAAATTGACCAAATAGGCCATCATGATTGGAACGTTTCATTTGCACATTTTGTGATAATCTTTGAGTATTCACTTGTAGTTTGGTAATTTTCTTTGACAATTACCATCGCCCTTGGATTTAGGAAAATGGACGGTGGTTGGTTTGTTTGTTGTCAATTTCTGCGAGGTTTGTTCGTTTCGTCTTTTGGTTGTACACTTTTTTTGTTCGAGGGTGTTTTGTTGGACTGTTATTTTCTCAAGCTGTTTGAAATTGAGAGGAGGCTGAGATGCTCTTGTTTTTTTGAATGAAAGGGTGACGTTTTATATAATGTTGTGGTATACTTTACTTAGTTGTCTAATATCGGTTTTATCATTTAGGGAGTTTGGGTTCTTTTTTATATGAATCATTTCTAGGAATTCTTTTTTTTTTTTTGTTGGTTTCTGTTGCCAAAATTTTACTTTGCTCATAATTGAATTCATGGTTTGTTTCTCTTTTATGTTTATTTAGTGCAGTTGAACAATTTTTGGTGTATTTGTTTCCCTTTTATTCTATTTTCTAAGTGTTGCGAAGTTTGTCCTATATAGACTTATTCATTTGGGTCATCATGGAATTTCGTAAATAACATGGGTTTTTTTTTCCTTAGGGATTTTTTTTTTTTGGTTAGAAAAATTGATTGTTAGTGTGTTGTAACTTTTGTGGCCTATATTTAGGTTGTATGGTTTTATGGTTTTTGCTACTTGTTCTGATAGGATTGGAATATAAGGGAGGCCAATGTGTTTGTTTTGATTTGTTTTTTTTTCCATTTTGGATGTTTTATTGTAAAAAAGGTTTATTCTTTGTTGGAAAATACCATTTATCATGGGTTTAGAATAATTGTTATTTAATAATGCTGTTTTGGCTTTTTTAATGGCATATGGGCGATACTCAGGGTCTGATAAGGTGATAGCTTTATCAGCAAGTCAATTATGACAGATTTTTTTGGGATGAGTGGGTGTGTCAATTAAAGTTTAGGTATCTTCCAGACCACGTATTTTTTGTATGCCATTCTGTTCTTATTTTATTATTTGTTCTATGTGAGTGTTAAATCTAGGAAGTTTATTTTTTGTGTTGTTCTCTTTCAATTGTAAATTTTAGTTTTTGTGGTAATTATTAAACATGGTCTGGGTATACTCGGCTTGGTTTTGGGATGACAAGTATGCAATCGTCAACATACCTTCGGTATAAGGGAAGGTTGAAATTTAGCTTTTGGATGACTGTAGATTCAAGGTCTTCAAGGACTAATTGGGCAATGACACTAGATATGGAGGCCCCATGGCACAACCTTCGATTTGTTTGTAAAGTTTTCCTTATACTGAAAATATGTTGAAGTTAGAGTGTATTCAATGGCTATTAGAAATTCATTCAATGGTAAAGTTGTATGTTCTTTTATTTGATTCCAATTTTTTTTTGATTATATCTTGTGCTAGTTGAAGTGGGATATTTGTATATAATGATACTACGTCTAAGGATATTAGAATATGATCTTCTGGAATTGTGATGTTTTTAATTGTTCTTTGAATTGTGTTGAGTTTTACATAGTATGGGTTTTATTTATGCAATTACTTAATATATTGGTAAGAAATTTTTGATAATTTTTCGAACGGTGATTGAATACATGAAATAATTGGTCTAAGGGGTGTGTTATCTTTATGTAATTTTTGGTAAACCATAGATTTTTTAGGTGGCAAGGCATTTTGTATTTTTTAGGGAGTTCCAAGTTTTTTTTGTTATGATATTTTGTTCTTCCCATCGTTTTATCAAGTTATTGTTTTTTGTTTTGGAAAATATTAGTTGGGTTGTTTTGGAGTTGTTTGTACGTACTATTGTCTTGTAGTAGGGCATTGATCTTTTCATCATAGATATTCGCATGCATAAGTACTGTTTTTGTTTGTTTTATCAGGTTTAACACAACCATGTTGTTGTTTTTATAAACTTTTGTGTCTTTTTTATTTTTTGTTCTGAAAGTTTTTTGTTTTTGGTTTGTGTGTTCTTTTTTGAAATTTGTGATAATATTACATATATTTGATCTCAGTTCAATTTTTCTTGTTCTTGGAGGTGGGAGGTATTTGTCTCTATTGTGGCTATGATGTCGTGGTAAGGGATTTTGTCTTTTTTGTTTCAACAGCATAATTAGGTCGAGTGCAAAGGGTTTCTTTAATGTCCTCAGGTATGTGGATGTTAGTTGTATTTTCTAACCATTGGTCTTGAGTATTTTTTTGTTGTGCGTTCGTCTTTTTGTTTTGGAGATTTTTGAATTTTTTCTAGCTGTTTTTGTTTGACATTGTTAAAACATTTTTTCATTGTTTTTGTTTCCCTTCAATGAATTTTTGTAGATTTCTGTTGGTAGTTTTTGTTTTAATTCGTTATTTTTAGATGTAATAGTGGTTGTCGACTTTTTTTTATATGTAGTTCGTTATCAGCTATAAGTAAGTTTAATAGTTGTTTTTTAACTTTCACAATTACCTGTTGGAATCTGTGTTTTAGGTTTACATCAATTGGTGCAATGTGGTCTATATTTAATTTCAGAAAATTTGGAAAAATGTTTTGGTCTCTGCACCGTAGTAGAAATATTCTTCTATTTTTTTGTTTGATTAATTTTCTTGAGGTCTTGGTTATCTTTTTCATCAGCATTACAGTAGTGTGGCCATAATTTTGGTTGATAGACTCGTAGTAAGTCGGCATTTTTCACCCAAATGCTTGATATGTTTTGTGAATTTTTCTTGAACCATGTAAATGTATCATGGGGTATTTTCTTGGGGATTGGTTCTGTATAAATATAAATAAAACCCAGTATAGAATCTGTGTTTTTTAATTTTTTTTGCGACGACGTTTCTCCTGGAAGCCCCCAGGCTTTTCAAGTCTATAATAGAATTTTAACAATATAAGTACTTTTTAAAGATATAAAGTGGTGGGGTTATGTTACCTTTTTATAACACAGATTCCAACAGGTAGAAAATAAATTGACCAAATAGGCCATCATGATTGGAACGTTTCATTTTGCACATTTTTGTGATAATCTTTGAGTATTCACTTGTAGTTTGGTAATTTTCTTTTTGACAATTACCATGCGCCGCTTGGATTTAGGAAAATGGACGGTGGTTAGTTTGTTTTGTTGTCGAATTTCTGCGAGGTTTGTTCGTTTCGTCTTTTGGTTGTACAATTAGTCCTTGAAGACCTTGAATCTACAGTCATCCAAAAGCTAAATTTCAACCTTCCCTTATACCGAAGGTATGTTGACGATTGCATACTTGTCATCCCAAAAAACCAAGCCGAGTATACCCAGACCATGTTTAATAATTACCATAAAAAACTAAAATTTACAATTGAAAGAGAACAACACAAAAAAATAAACTTCCTAGATTCAACACTACATAGAACAAATAATAAAATAAGAACAGAATGGCATACAAAAAATCGTGGTCTGGAAGATACCTAAACTTTAATTCGACACACCCACTATCCCAAAAAAATCTGTCATAATTGGACTTGCTGATAAAGCTATCACCTTATCAGACCTGAGTATCCCATATGCCATTAAAAAGCCAAAACAGCATTATTAAATAACAATTATTCTAAACCCATGATAAATGGTATTTTCCAACAAAGAATAAACCTTTTTTACAATAAAACATCCAAAATGGAAAAAAAACAAATCAAAACAAACACATTGGCCTCCCTTATATTCCAATCCTATCAGAACAAGTAGCAAAAACCATAAAACCATACAACCTAAATATAGGCCACAAAAGTTACAACACACTAAACAGATCAATTTTTTCTAACCTAAAAACAAAAATCCCTAAAGGAAAAAAAAACCCATGTTATTTACGAAATTCCATGCATCGACCCAAACTGCAATAAAGTCTATATAGGACAAACTTCGCAACACTTAGAAAATAGAATAAAAGGGCACAAATACACCAAAAATTGTTCAACTGCACTAAATAAACATAAAGAGAAACAAACCATGAATTCAATTATGAGCAAAGTAAAATTTTGGCAACAGAAACCATCACAAAAAAAAGAGAATTCCTAGAAATGATTCATATAAAAAAGAACCCAAACTCCCTAAATGATAAAACCGATATTAGACAACTAAGTAAAGTATACCACAACATTATATAAAACGTCACCCTTTCGATTGATTTGTTGAAAATATAAACAGGATGTTCATAAAATCAGATGTGGAATCATCTGCGACTGAAAGATAAACTTTAGTCACTATCTTCCATCGTCAAGATAACCTCTTGTGGGGTATTCATGTTGAAAAGGGAAACATTCTCAATTGAATATTGATAGAAAGATTTTTCTGTGAATTGAAAAATCCACGATTAAAATGAAGTTATTTTTTGTGAATGTCTAACAGAAAACAACTACTGTCCAGCGTGGCTTTAGCCGGGGAAGTAGTTGTTTTCTGTTAGGTGTCTAAAACTTCTTTAATTGCATTCCGAAAAAACTTTATCAATTCAATGAAATTTTCCTATCACCCTTTCATTCAAAAAACGAGCATCTCAGCCTCCTCTCTCAATTTCAAACGAGCTTGAAAATAACGGTCCAACAAAACACCTCGAACACAAAAGTGTACACCAAAGACAGAAACGAACAAACCTCGCAGAAATTCGACAACAAAACAAACTAACCACCGTCCATTTTCCTAAATCCAAGCGGCGCATGGTAATTGTCAAAGAAATTACCAAACTACAAGTGAATACTCAAAGATTATCACAAAATGTGCAAAATGAAACGTTCAATCATGATGGCCTATTTGGTCAATTTATTTTCTACCTGTTGGAATCTGTGTTATAAAAGGTAACATAACCCACCACTTTATATCTTTAAAATGTACTTATATTGTTAAAATTCTATTATAGACTTGAAAAAGCCTGGAGGCTTCCAGGAGAAACGTCGTCGCAAAAATTAAAAAAACACAGATTCTATACTGGGTTTTATTTATATTTATACAGAACCAATCCCAACGAAAATAACCCTATGATACATTTCATGGTTCAAGAAAAAATTCACAAAAACATATCAAGCATTTGGGTGAAAAATGCCGACTTACTACGAGTCTATCAACCAAAATTATGGCCACACTACTGTAATGCTGATGAAGAAGATAACCAAGACCTCAAGAAAATTAATCAAACAAAAAAATAGAAGAATATTTCTACTACGTGCAGAGACCAAAACATTTTCCAAATTTTCTGAAATTAAATATAGACCACATTGCACCAATTGATGTAAACCTAAAACACAGATTCCAACAGGTAATTGTGAAAGTTAAAAACAACTATTAAACTTACTTATAGCTGATAACGAACTACATATAAAAAAAGTCGACAACCACTATTACATCTAAAATAACGAATTAAAACAAAACTACCAACAGAAATCTACAAAAAATTCATTGAAGTGGAAACAAAAAACAATGAAAAATGTTTTAACAATGTCAAACAAAAACAGCTAGAAAAATTCAAAAATCTCACTCAAAAAAACAAAAAAGACGAACGCACAACAAAAAAATACCAAGACCAATGGTTAGAAAATACAACTAACATCCACATACCTGAGGACATTAAAGAAACCCTTGCACTCGGACCTAATTATGCTGTTGAAACAAAAAAAGACAAAATCCCTTACCACGACATCATAGCCACAATAGAGACAAATACCTCCCACCTCCAAGAACAAGAAAAAATTGAACTGAGATCAAATATATGTAATATTATCACAAATTTCAAAAAAAAGAACACACAAACCAAAAAACAAAAACTTTCAGAACAAAAAATAAAAAAGACACAAAAGTTTATAAAAAACAACAACATGGTTGTGTTAAAACCTGATAAAACAAACAAAACAGTACTTATGCATGCGAATATCTATGATGAAAAGATCAATGCCCTACTACAAGACAATAGTACGTACAAACAACTCAAAAACAACCCAACTAATATTTTCCAAACAAAAAACAATAACTTGATAAAACGATGGGAAGAACAAAATATCATAACAAAAAAACTTGCGAACTCCCTAAAAATACAAAATGCCTTGCCACCTAAAATCTATGGCTTACCAAAATTACATAAAGATAACACACCCCTTAGACCAATTATTTCATGTATTCAATCACCGTTCGAAAAATTATCAAAATTTCTTACCAATATATTAAGTAATTGCATAAATAAAAACCCATACTATGTAAAAAACTCAACACAATTCAAGAACAATTAAAAACATCACAATTCCAGAAGATCATATTCTAATATCCTTAGACGTAGTATCATTATATACAAATATCCACTTCAACTAGCACAAGATATAATCAAAAAAATTGGAATCAAATAAAAGAACATACAACTTTACCATTGAATGAATTTCTAATAGCCATTGAATACCTCTAACTTCAACATATTTTCAGTATAAGGAAAACTTTTACAAACAAATCGAAGGTTGTGCCATGGGGGCCTCCATATCTAGTGTCATTGCCCAATTAGTCCTTGAAGACCTTGAATCTACAGTCATCCAAAGCTAAATTTCAACCTTCCCTTATACCGAAGGTATGTTGACGATCATACTTGTCATCCCAAAAAAACCAAGCCGAGTATACAGACCATGTTTAATAATTACCACAAAAACTAAAATTCCTAGATTAACACTACATAGAACAAATAATAAAATAAGAACAGAATGGCATACAAAAAATACGTGGTCTGGAAGATACCTAAACTTTAATTCGACACACCCACTATCCCAAAAAAAATCTGTCATAATTGGACTTGCTGATAAAGCTATCACCTTATCAGACCCTGAGTATCGCCCATATGCCATTAAAAAAGCCAAAACAGCATTATTAAATAACAATTATTCTAAACCCATGATAAATGGTATTTTCCAACAAAGAATAAACCTTTTTTACAATAAAACATCCAAAATGGAAAAAAAAACAAATCAAAACAAACACATTGGCCTCCCTTATATTCCAATCCTATCAGAACAAGTAGCAAAAACCATAAAACCATACAACCTAAATATAGGCCACAAAAGTTACAACACACTAAACAGATCAATTTTTCTAACCTAAAACAAAATCCTAAAGGAAAAAAAACCCATGTTATTTACGAAATTCCATGCATCGACCCAAACTGCAATAAAGTCTATATAGGACAAACTTCGCAACACTTAGAAAATAGAATAAAAAGGGCACAAATACACCAAAATTGTTCAACTGCACTAAATAAACATAAAGAGAAACAAACCATGAATTCAATTATGAGCAAAGTAAAATTTTGGCAACAGAAACCATCACAAAAAAGAGAATTCCTAGAAATGATTCATATAAAAAGAACCCAAACTCCTAAATGATAAAACCGATATTAGACAACTAAGTAAAAGTATACCACAACATTATATAAAACGTCACCCTTTCATTAAAAAAAGAGGCATCTCAGCCTCTCTCAATTTCAAACAGCTTGAGAAAATAACAGTCCAACAAAACACCTCGAACACAAAGTGTACAACCAAAGACAGAAACGAACAAACCTCGCAGAAATTCGACAACAAAACAAACTAACCACCGTCCATTTTCCTAAATCCAAGCGGCGCATGGTAATTGTCAAAGAAAATTACCAAACTACAAGTGAATACTCAAAGATTATCACAAAATGTGCAAAATGAAACGTTCCAATCATGATGGCCCCATTTGGTCAATTTATTTTCTACCTGTTGGAATCTGTGTTATAAAAAGGTAACATAACCCCACCACTTTATATCTTTAAAATGTACTTATATTGTTAAAATTCTATTATAGACTTGAAAAAGCCTGGAGGCTTCCAGGAGAAACGTCGTCGCAAAAAATTAAAAAACACAGATTCTATACTGGGTTTTATTTATATTTATACAGAACCAATCCCCAAGAAAATACCCCTATGATATATATATATATATATATATATATATATATATACAGGGTTACCCATCGAAAACTTGACATGGAGGTTTTGGGTAATAATATCGTAGATGTGGAAAAACGCTTAGACATTTTGTTGTCATAGCACAGTCCTTTCAACCTTCGAGCAGTTTAAATTTGAATAGGAAATAGGGGTCTAGTCACACATCTTTTGAAAGCTCGTTAAATTTTCTCATCAACGGTGTACAGTTTTTTAAGTTGGGATGAACCGTTTGTGAAATATTTTTTTTTTCAAACCTGTATGATATTTAGGGGCCACTCAGTGCCAAATTTTTTGCAATCTATCATTTGGTTGCTACGATACTGTAAATATTTTTGATCAGTTTTTCCTCTGTACCGATGAAAATACTTTAACACAATAGAACAAACAGATTGAACATACATGTCTCAGTTGATCACTACAAGTGATTTCCATTCGTGTGTGGTATTATACTTCTGAACTATTATAAGCTAGAAAGAATCTATGATGTCCACAGTTGCAGAGAGGGTTGAGTTGATGAAAATAATAGATGTGCGAAAAGGCCTGCTGAACGGTTCAATCAACAATATGGAAGGACTATGACGCGGCAGTATGTGTCTGAATTAGTTACAAAATTCCGAGAAATGGGATCGGTAACACATAAAAAAAGGCAAATTGAACCGCCAATCAGAAATGAGTCGACAACAGTGACAATTTTGGGCCATGTTGCGCTTGACCATATCTTACGTACAAGACAGCTAGCAACTGTTTCCGGTGTCTCGCGAACCAGCATTCAGCGTATTTCAAAACACCACAAATTTCATCCTTACAAAATTAAATTAACACAAGATATTAATGAAGATGATTTTTATCGGCATTTACAATTCTGTGAGGTAGTAAGTGATCAGGCGATCGCAAATCCACAGTGTCTTTTCAACATCTGTTTCAGTCATGAATATTAGTTTTTTCAAATGAGGTACATACGGTAGATCCCAAAAAATCAAACATATGAGCTGATATTTTTGGTGATCGTATCGTTGGCACTTTGATCTCAGAAGGCAATTCAGCAGGGAAAATGTATCTGGAACTGATTGAAAACACCATTGAACTCATGTCAACAAACATTATTGAAAAAGACCAAAATCAGATCAGCTGATAATTTCAACCAAATGGCGCTCCCCCGCACTATGTTCACCCTGTTCGGTACTTTGGATAAACACTTCTCGAGTCACTGGATTGGTAGGTAAGGTTCTATCGAATGGCCCTCATGATCACCAGACCTCTCTGCCCTTGATTTCTGTCTGTGGGATCATTTGGAAAGCAGAACTTATGCTATCCCACCTGCTTCACTCGAAGATTTACGGCAACGAATCACAAATGAATGTCGCCAAATCAACCAGAAATGCTACAAAATGTACGAGAACGTTTTTAGCAGAATCTATATTATTGCATGAAAGTTGGAGGTGCGCATCCGGAGCAATTTTTAAGATGAGACTAATGTTAGTAAATTTAACTCTACATCAATATGGTTCATCCCAATTGAAAAAACCTTCACACCGTTGTGAATTTAACGGGCTTTCAAACGATGTGCCACTCGACCCATATCCCCTTTTCGAATTTTAGGGGTGGATTACCCCACTTCTCGAAGGTTGAAGTGACTTTGGTGCAGGTAGGACAACAAACTGTGCCCCTCGAAACTAAAATCGACCTGTCCAAGCGTTTTTCCACATCTACGATATCATTACCCAAAACCCTCATATCAAATTTTCAATGGGCCACCCTGCATATATATATATATATATATATATATATATATATATATATATATATTTCTTGAACCTGAGGGTATATTTTTGGCTTGTTTTTCTTGGGTTTCAGGTTCGTGGATCTGACTTTCATAAATTAATTACAACTTTGTTTTGGTATAACATATGTAATTTAGTTTCTACGTTCCGACGGATGGATCCTCGTCTTCATCAGGATTAAAAACATTACAACTCTACAAGGTAAAAACAATGAGTAAGTAAAATTGTACAAATTAAAAACAAATAATAATTACGGTTATTAAAAATGTTAATGCCGTACCTTCAAACATAGGATTCGTTTGGACCTTTTTGGTTTGTTATGGTTTTTCGTTTTATATCCATAATAAGGTAGTGGTTGAGTTGTTTACTTTACGATGTGCTGATATTAATTAGTTGCGCATGTGTAAGGTGGAAATGATTCATGGAGAGATAGTGTTGGGGAAATCTGTGGGAAGTGTTTTGAATTGCATATTTTATTTGGTTAGGGAGCTATGTTGTTCGCGAGGGATTGTGAGATTGGCTTGGATTGGTTGCGTTACTGCTTATATATTAGATTGTAATAGATGCTGTTCAAGTCGGCGATATCAGTTTTATCGTTTACGCAGTTGACACATGAAATTATCTGCAGCATTGAAGCGAACAGAAACGCAAAAAAATTACGTGAGAGCCAAATTATGTAACACACTCACCAACTACAAAAACAAACAAAAAACCGCTAAAAAACTGTCAATAGAATTGAAAAAATTAAATAGCAAAATAAAACGAACTAAAACTTTTATAAATGTTAATCCACAACTAAAAATATTGAGACCTGATAGGACTAACAAAACTGTCGTCCTGTATGACACCGAATATAACGAAAAAATAATGACATTACTGAGTGACACTAAAATTTATCAAACTATTGAAACTGATTCAACTAACGTATTGCAGACCAAAAATAACAAAATCATCGAAGAATGGGTGCAAAAAAATACATAACAAGTGCAGAATGATGGTCCCTCAAAATCAGAAATGCTTACTCCCCTTCCATATATGGACTACCTAAATAACACAAAAAAAATGTCCCGCTACGACCCATCATATCATGTGTTCAATCCCCAGCTGAAAATCTATCCAAAAACCTATCCCAAATCCTAACCAACATCACTGGCAAAAACCCATAAAAGTTCCTGGCACTTCCAAACGTTCATCAACAATTTTGACATCCCCACCAATCATATCCTGATATCCTCACATGTTACATCACTCTACACAAACATACCCACTGCCCTAGCAAAAAACATCATTGAAAAAAAATGGATTGAAATACAACAACACACTACGCTCCCTATCGAAGAATTTCTGAAAGCAGTTGAGTTCACCCTAACATCTACATATTTCAAACACGAAAACACCTCTTATAAACAAATAGAACGTTGCGCCATGGGCGCTGCCATCTCAAGTGTAATTGCACAACTAGTAATGGAGGATCTTGAAACATCAATTATCCCCACACTAAACCTCACACTACCTTTTTACTACAGATATGTTGATGATTGTATCCTTTGCATTCCAAACGATAACTGTGAATATATCCAAGAAAAATTCAACTCCTACCATCCCAACTTACAGTTTACCATTGAAAAAGAGACAAACCATAGAATAGATTTCCTTGATCTCACGCTCCACACGCACAAAAGCATTATAAAAACAGAATGATTCACAAACAACTCTTGGTCGGGACGTTACCTCAATTACCAGTCCAACCACCCCCACTCTCAAAGAAAGTCTGTCGTGATCAGCCTAGCTGACAGATCCATCAGCCTATCTGACCCCCTTCACCGACCCACTGCCATTAAGGAAGCAAAATCAGCCTTACCAAAAAATTAATAACCCAAAAAATTAATCGACTCTATATTTGAATCACGTATCAACCTGCTATACAACAAACATCATGACGATAAGAAAACAACCCACCAAATCACAAATATAGCTATTCCATACATAAACACCTTTCAGAGAATATCTCACTCCTGCTCGATCCACTAAACCTAAAAATCGCACATAAAAGTTATAAAACCCTCAAGCCTTGTCTCTCCAAATCGAAACCTGGAATCCCTCACAACAAAAAAACACACCGTCTATAAAATACCCTGCAAAGAGCCAATCTGTAACAAAGTCTATATTGGCCAATCCAAACAATATTTAGAAAATAGAATAAAATCACACAAATATACAAACAACGCGGCAACAGCCCTCAACAAACACAAAGAAACAACCACCCACGAGTTCGATTATACCAAAAAAAACATTCTATGTTCAGAAAAAAACAAAAAAAAGAGAGAAATATTTGAGATGATTCACATCAAAAATACTCTCAACTGCGTAAACGATAAAACTGATATCGCCGACTTGAACAGCATCTATTACAATCTAATATGAAAACAGTAACGCCACCTATCCAAGCTGGGCACACAATCCTTCGAAAACAACATAGCTCCCTAACCAAATAAAATACGCAATTCAAAACACTTTCCACAGATGTCCCCAACACTATCTCTCCATAAATCATGTTCACCTTACACATGCGCAACTAATTGATATCAGCACATCGCAGAGTGAAAAACTCAACCACTACCTTATTATGGATATAAAACGAAAAACCATCACAAACCAAAAAGGTCCAAACGAATCTTATGTTTAAAGGTACGGCATTAACATCTCTAATAACCGTAATTATTATTTGTTATTAATTTGTACAATTTTACCTACTCATTGTTTTTACCTTGTAGAGTTGTAATGTTTTCAATCCTGATGAAGACGGGATCCACCCATCGAAACGTAGGAACTAAATTACATATGTTATACCAAAACAAAGTTGTAATTAATTTATGAAAGTCAGATCCACAGACCTAAAACCCAAGAAAAACAAGCCAAATATATATATATATATATATATATATATATATATATATATCGAGAATAAGAGAAATCTGTTTCGAATCCAAAAGAACCCACCATCCGTCTACAGCCTGTTTCATGGTTTCCCAATCATCAGAACGGCTTGTGGTCTCTTTCAAATTCGTATCAGATTTCTCGTAGGTTAATAGCCTTAGGCCAATACAAACATGTGAACTGCAACAGATTATTGATAGTGACACCTATAATCTGTGCGGTGAAGCTTAAACCTAGTATCGTTGAATTTTAATAGCACGAAATTTTGTGCATATTAACAGGTCACCAACAAATGTGTCAGATAGGCCTACCCACGATACCAATAGTCGTTCTTCTCATGCGTTTAACGCAAACAAATATCGAGAATAATAGAATTCTGTTTCGAATCCAAAAGAACCCACCATCCGTCTACAGCCTGTTTCATGGTTTCCCAATCATCAGGACGACTTGTGGTCCCTTCCAAATTCGTATCAGATTTCTCGTAGGTTGATAGCCTCAGGCCAATACAAACATGTGAACTGCATCAGATAATTGATAGTGACACCTATAATCTGTGCGGTGAAGCTTAAACCTAATATCGTGGAATTTTAATAGCATGAAATTTCGTGCATATTAACAGGTCACCAACAAATGTGTCAGATAGGCCTACCCACGATACCAATAGTCGTACTCCTCATGCGTTCAACGCAAACATATATCGAGAATAAGAGAAATCTGTTTCGAATCCAAAGAACCACCATCGTCACAGTCGTTTCAGGCCTCAATTCAGGACGGCTTGTGGTTCTTTCAAATTCGTATCAGATTTTCGTAGATATAGCCGTAGGCCAATCAAACATGTGAATGCATCAGATTATTGATAGTGACACCTAAAGCGTGAGAAACCAATATCGTGAATTTTAAAGCACGAATTTCGTGCTCTCATGTTCAACGCAAACAAATATCGAGAATAAGAGAAATCTGTTTCGAATCCAAAAGAACCCACCATTCGTCTCTTATTCTCGATAATTGTTTGCGTTAAACGCATGAGGAGTACGACTATTGGTATCGTGGGTAGGCTTATCTGACACATTTGTTGGTGACCTGTTAATATGCACGAAATTTCGGCTAAAATTTCAGATATTAGTTAAGCTTCACCGACAATTATAGTGTCACTATCAATAATCTGATGCAGTTCATATATATATATATATATATATATATATATTCATATATATATTTACCCTAATTTGATCCTCTCAGAACGTCATACTCGAAAATCATTCTTGCTTTTTACAAGTAGTATGTATGACAAAAATTATTTATTTGAGTTGAGTTACTCAAATGGCACACATTAGATTAATTTCGAAAAGTAACCGCTTGAATCAGATGATTCTTCTTCAAGGAAACTTCACTCAGTAATTGATCGTTTATGTTTATGAAGTTTTCATCATTAATAACTTTATAAAAAGTATTGGTTGTCGTTTTGAAGACTGAATCCTTGTCTTCAAAATCAACATCGAAAATTGGTATTGCTACTGATAATTTTCCATACAATTCTCATTTTCGATACAAGCTAGGTTCACATCGGAATGAACTTCGACATTTTCTGTTTTATGATTGTATTTGATTCAGTAATTAATTTCATTTTATACAGCCCAGCTATGGAAGGTAAAAATCAAACAAAATTTCGATTATTACTCCTGGAGATATTACATGGTAAAGTGCATCAATATGTTAGCAATACCTCCATTCGCAATTATTTCAGTGGAAAGTAATCAAAGTGAAGTAACCTTTCATGAATTGAGGGGGTATAATCGAATTGCATGGCTATTTTACCCAAGAGAGTAGTTCGCACAGCGTTTGCCAAGCCAATTAACTAGATTGGCAGCAACAAATACAAGTCCAATATCCCAATATGCCATCTCCACTCTTCACTCAAGAGTCCTGGATTCAAAATCCAGTATATTTTTTTGCGACATGGTAAAGCCGTTTCATTTCACTTTGAAATGTGAATACAGTACACTACTTTCAATATTTTGTGAAAAAATGGTACATAGTAAGAAACTCTGTATGCCATATACAAACTTTTTTTTTTTTTTTTATGATCTGGTTCGCACGAGAAGGGATATCCTGTTATGTTCAGAGAACATCGTGGGAACCAAGGGAAAGAAGGTAGGAGTTGGTGTTCTTCTTAAATTTCTGGAGGTCGTATGCCTCGGGGAACACCTCCCCAGGCAATGAGTTCCAAAGCCTCGCTGTTCGTTGGATGAACGAGTCTTCGGAGAGTGATGTTCTGCAGGTCTCCAGAGTGACCACGGAGAGGTGTGATGACTGACTTGACGGGTTAGTCTCGAAGAGACTGCCAAAGCAGGAACGATTGTTGGTATTTCAGAAGAGCATCGCATATGAAAATATCTATAAAATAGAGACAAATCGCCAACTTTTCTACGGTGTTCCAGACAAGTGAGCGAGTTTGTGAGCGAGGCATCACCGACGAGACGAATTGCCCTTTTTTGGACAGAATCCAATAGCCTCAGGATATGTTTAGGTGCCGCGCTCCAAATATGGGAACAGTATTCCAGGACAGGTCGGATCTGTGCCTTATAGATCATAAGCAGCTGGGTGGGGGTGGAATAGCTCTTGGCACGAAACAAAAACCAAGTTTTTGGGATGCACTTTTGGCAATGGACCTCACGTGATTTTCCCAGGAAAGGTTATTGCTGATAGTAATACCAAGCATCGATATGGATGACTTCAGTGGTATGGTTACTCCTGACAAAGTTATGTTAGGCACAGTGAGATCAGCTTTTTTAGAGAAAACACATGCTTGTGTTTTGTTTGCATTGAATTCTACCAAGTTATTAGATCCCCACTCGAGAATTGTTGCTAAGTCCATATTCATATTATTAACATTTCTTCCTCGTTCATTTCTGGTTTCACGGGCTGATATAGGGGCCCTGGAAGAGAAAGCGGTATGGAGGGTACTATCATCGGCAAAGCTGTGTACTGGACATGAAGTTACTTTCAACAGGTCGTTGATGTGAAGTAGAAATAGTGTTGGTGCGAGAATAGATTCTTGCGGAACACCAGCATTTTTGAGTAGAGTGTCAGATGAAACTCCATCGACCACTACATGGAGAGACCTCTTTGAGAGAAAACTAGCAAGCAGAGAACACAGCTGAGGGGGCAAGCCATAAGACGGAAGCTTGGCGAGGAGTCCCTGGTGCCAAACTCGATCGAACGCCTTGGAGATATCTAATGCCACAGCTAAAGTTTCTCCATACTTTTCAATAGATAGCTGACATATATGTGAGACGTTAGCGAGCAGGTCACCAGTTGATCTCTGATGGCGGAAGCCATATTGCCTATCGTTGACAATCGGCGGGATTCCGTCAGATCCACAGGCTTTGTTGGTGTTGAGACCCAGCAAAATCTTTCTGATAGTACGTTGGCGAAAGGTGATCTCGGGCATTTGACTGTCAATAGATGTAATGTTCGGGGGTTGTTTTCCCGATGAATCCAGAGTGGAATTTCCAGCAAATAGGTGCGCAAAGATATTGGCTTTTTCCAGGGCAGTCGTTGCTAGTGTTCCATCTTCTTTGGTTAGAGGGGGAAATGAGCTGGAAGTGAAGTTTCTTCCCACAGCTTTGGCGAAAGACCAAAATGAACGGGATCCGTTAGGACATTCAGCAAGTTTTGATCTTATTTTGGCATTGTGGGCATCTTTTGAGCATTCTATTGTGTCTTCGCATATGCCTCTAGCCTCGACATATGCTGCTCTGGTCTCAGGGCCCGGATTTTTTAGCCATCGATGGTATGCTGCCTGTTTGGAAGCCACAGCTCCAGAGCAGTTTCTGTTAAACCAGGTCTTATCGGATGATGTTCTTCTTTCGGTATTCGGTATGTGAGTTTGCATCCCCAACATGATGATTTCATAAATTGTCTCAGCACATCGTGTTGGATCTACTGAAGAGAAACAAACTCTCTTCCATGGAAACGCTGAGAAAAACATACGAAGACCTTCCCAGTCGGCCGAATTGTAATGCCACATGAGACGGGGTGGTATTGTGCAGCTCGATGGTAAATGGAAAGAGCATGTTGTGGAGATGAGGGTGTGATCAGAGTTTCCAAGTGGGGCACAAACTTCTATTCTATACGGGTCAGGATTGGTGGTGAGGAAAAGATCTAGTGTATTGGCAGACTGGTTGTTGACATCAGGGATGCGGGTTGGTAGCTCGACCAGTTGTTCTAGACCATGAGTGATGGCGAAGGCCTCGGCTTGACGACCCGCATCATCTGTATTGTTAGAGAATTTGAGCCAGGCAGCGTTATGTACATTAAAGTCTCCCATGATTATGGTTTCAGCTGTTGGATGGTTCTCCTGAATGTAGTCCAGTTTGAGTGATAAAAACTCAAAGAGGTCGTTATATGAAGGTTCATTAGGTGATAGGTAAAGGCAGCAGAGGAACTTAGTCAGTTTGGTATCAGATAGCTTGAACCACATCACATATGACATAACATAAAGACTTTCACGTTTTTTTCAGCAGAAATATCTTATGTTGCCTTTCCAAACCCCCCAAAATACAATTCTTTTTCAAATGTGTGTTATATTCAATATTGTTGGAGCCAAAAAATATATATTAAACTTATTTTCAATGGATCTTCAATAAAAACTCACTATTTTCGAAAATTTAGTATAAGAATAATAACATTATGGAATGTAGGTATTTTCATGTATTCTCTCGCCCATATAGTGGAAAGATGCGATCAAACGGCAAGATGATTGATAAAGCCTTCGATAAATGGTAATAATAGCTCGAAACTAATAATGACTTTCACAAAAGTGTAAAATTTTTTGTTATAAAAATAAAAACTCATCTCACATATATAAAACAGGTGAACAGCATTCTCAATTCTTAACATCATCTCACCTTTAGTCACGTTTAAATGAGATTTAACAATAATTTTTATTATGGAATGAATTCCGAAGGAGGTTTGATTTCTCTTCCAGAATTCGTCACCACCACACCCACCACACCACTTTCCGAATTTGTTACACAGTTACTATTTTATCACGTGAAATATCAGCTCAACGCAAAATGATTTGGCTTAGTCAAATAATAAGGATATCTTGCGGCTAAATTTCACGAAAGGAATAACACGTTCTAAAACAGCCTAGTAGATACAGTGCTTTCGTGAAGTTCTGAATTAATTCATTTTTAGCCAAACTATCCATTTCTGATAAATCTCCTGAAATAGGTCGATTGTTAATCTCAAATATGCAGGGTGATCCACTTTTGACTAATGACGTCCACGACAATTGTTTCAAATGGAACACCCTATATATTATTCAGTTTTTGGAATCTCCATAGAAAGCTTATTTCAAAAATATATCACACATAGGGTTTGTATACTGTGCTTCCTTTGAATTCAGTGCTCTCGTACAAAATTGAAGGAATAATTTTTGGAAAGAACGCTCGAAGCCGTCAAATTTTATTTTTATTTGGTTCATTCTTTCAAATTCAATGAATACATACAGAATGATTCGTGTAGGAGAAATAACGTGATCGGTATTTTTTTAATGGCAACTCCATTTTTCATTACGGAATGTGAGAAGCTGATTATGAGTATGGGTGAAATGAAAATAAGATAAGATAAACTATTTTGAAATATGGAAATACCAAATTTAATAACAATGATAGCTTCAAACAACGATCAAATTGAATGTGACTATTTCCATACTTGACAGTAGCCATAGCGACCAGAATTTTGTTTTCATTACTGGATAGTTTTTGTGAAGTTATTTATCTAGAGAATAACATATCTTATAGTTTGTTGATACATTATTGAGTAGTAACTTTGTCATTTCATGGAAAATGATTGAATTAAATGAACGAGAAAGAATTAGAATCCTTTGCCTGATAGGATTTGGAGACAGAATGCGCACCCAAAAAAAAGTGGTTGAATTGTTTAATGCAACTCATCCTGATCGGCAACCTATTAACCAACGCATTGTGAGCAAAGTTGAGTCAAAATACCGTGAATTTGGCCGACCCTCACCACCAGAAGACGATCAGATTGATGTTGTGTTGGCCGTGCATGAAAATCATGACACACCACTCAACCAATGGCTTCTGATTTCAATATGGCAGCGTCTACAGTCCACAGAATTCTGAGAAAAGCAAAGCACCATCTTTATAAGGTACGCCTCATCCATGAGCTGAATGAAGACGACTTTGATCGGCGAAATGAATTCTGCGAACAACTGCAACAGCTATGCAATAATGATAATAATTTTGTTAAATTTTTTTTTTCTTACGAAGCTACGTTTCTTTTGAAGGGCCACGTCAATAGGCAGAATTTCCGTTATTGTGCTACCAAAAATCCCCGATGAATGATGGATTATCACACTGAAAATCCACAGAAAGAGAATGTATGGTGTGGCATAGTCAACGGAAGAATTCTGGTTCTTTATTTCTTTGACGTGAACCTGACTGGTGCAATGTGATTCGACCTTATATCTGCACTAATAGCTTTGTATCCAGATCTAGAGGAATCTGATCTTCCGAGAACTGATTTATTCTTCCAACAAGATGGTGCATCTCCCCATTATGCAGCAGCTGTCCGCGACTATTTAGATGTGGTGTTTCCTAATCATTGGATAGAAAGAAGGGAACCGATTGAGGGACCAGCTAGATCTCCAGATTTGACACTACTTGATTACTTATTGTGGGGATACTTAAAGAGTAGAGTGTATGTTGATAGGCCGGAGAATTTAGAAGACTTAAAAGCAAGAATTCGTCACGAGATATAATGTATACGTCCTGACGTTATTGACAATGTTCAAATCGAATTAATTCATCGTCTTGGCTACTGTCAGATAGCAGACGGTGCATAATTTGCACATTCAACTTGATCGTTGTTTGAAGCTATCATTGTCATTTAATTAATATTTTCATATTTCAAAATAGTTTTTCCTATTTTATTTTCATTTCACCCATACTCATAATAACCTTTTCACATTCCGTAATGAAAAATAGAGTTTTCATTAAAAAAATACTGATGACGTTATTTCTCCTACACGAATCATTCTGTATGTATTAATTGAATTTGGAAGAATGCCAAAATGGAAATAAAATTCGGCGGCATCGAGCGTTCTTTCCAAAAATTATTCCTTTAATTTTTTACGAATTTATCCAATACTTTATGAGAGCACTGAATTTAATGGACGCACTGTATACAAACCCTATGTGTAATATATTTTTGAAATCAGCTCTCTATGTAGATTCCAAATATTGAATAATATATAGGGTGTTCCATTTGAAAAACGGACGTCATTAGTCAAACGTGGATCACCCTGCATATTCAATGTTTCCTTATAAATGTGGCAAATTGAGATTACAAATCGACGTGTTTCAGGAGATTTCTCAGAAATGGATAGTTTGGCTACGAATGAATTTATTCAGTACTCAACGAAAGCACTGTATACTCAGCCCACGTCAGCTCTCAGGTCTCCTATCCAATGGTAAGGATAGCACCGTTAAATTGATAGGACGATATATCGAGCAAGAAGAAGGCAGTTGCAGCCCAGCAGCGACATGAGCAACCACGAGAAGCCAACAATCAGTCGAAGCCAGCCGAACGAATACACCAAGCCATCAAGAGGCAGGGGGTGCCCGGAACAAAGATTCTATAGTTCTACTATCCCGCACAGAACTAAGATCCCGCACAGAACAGTTGGCGCGAAAATGAAATGAAATCCTTGAAATGTACATATCTGTCTGTCAAAAATCAGATGACTGCTCGATTTTTCTTGAAGTCTATTTGGCGATTTTTCCAAATTGATTGCCTCTCAAACGACCTTTTTGAGATCATTAAAATTTCCACGAAGAAAGGAGAAAAGGTAGGAGAGTGGACTGATGTCTCTAGAGGATAAATGGATTCAAAAATTAAGGGGATTGGAAAATGTCCCCGATGACATTGTTCCATTAAACTCTCCGATACAAACTATAACCAAGCCATTTACTGGCCATTTCTGCCAGGCTATTACTTCTCTAACTACCTTCTGACCCCAACAAAATCGGAGAATTCATTGTAGATATCATAAAATATGTTGATGGAGTTGGGAAATCGATGAATCCAGGTCTGCGACAGTCCAGGCTGCTTCCAGCTATCTTAGAATGACTTATCGGGAAAAAGTGAGCACTACTAATGAAGGTGAGGAGAGAAAACAATCATCTATATCAGCTTCTCTTTTATTTTTTAGTGAGTAATACCACGCATGAGATGATCGGAGAAGAAGGGCGATCTTAACAAAGCAGTTGGTTGGAGAAACAAGATCATTAAGGCTAATGACTATTGTTAGCAATACCTCCATTTGCAATCAACTTAGTGGAAAGTAATCACAGTGAAGAAGCCTTTTATAAATTGAGGGGGTATAATCGACAAAATTGCATGCCTATTTTACCCGAGAGAGTAGTTCGCACAGCGTTTGCTAATCCAATTAACTAGATTGGCAGCAACAGATACAAGTCCAATATCCCAGTGGATGCCATCCCCACTCTTCACTCAAGAGTCCTGGATTCAAAATCCAGTATATTTTTTTGCAAAATAGTAAAGCCATTTCATTTCACTTTCAAATGTGAATACAATACACTTCTTTCAATATTTTGTGAAAAAATGGTACATAGTAAGAAACTCTGTATGCCATATACAAACTTACACTTGACTTGACATAACATAAAGACTTTCACGTTTTTTTTAGCAGAAATAACTTATGTTGCATTTCTAAACCAATTTTTTTCAAATGTGTGTTATATTCAATATTGTTGAAGCCAAAAAATATATATTAAACTTATTTTCAATTGATCTTCAATAAAAACTCACTATTTTTAAAATTTAATATAAGAATAATAACATTATGGAATTATCACTTTTTGATAATCACATGAATTTCACAAGTGAGCGTGGACTTTTCATTCTATGGAGATATGATTGTGGCTAGTGATTGTTGGATCGTCACAGAGGGTTCCATGGCTCTTTGGAAAAAATATTCACTTCATTTAAAATTTTCCATCTCCGAATCAAATATACTTATAGTAAGAAGATTGTCATGTCATGGGCAATTTTTATATATATTTATATATATATATATATATATATATATATATATATATATATATATATATATATATATATACAGAGTGGTCCAACGAAAAGTATGCACCTAGCTTTTCTCCTTTGTTTAGAATTGAAAGCAAAAATGCTCGGACACGTGGAGTTTGCTTTTGAGGGGGACACATTTTAGACATATTTTTCAACCTGTGCCTTTAACGCCCTAGCGAGGGGGCGTCACAACCCTAAAATTTTAAATGGAAAGTGGGGTCGAGTGATATATCATTTGAACGGGCACAAAATTATCTTTCTAATGATACCCTATTTATTGAAATTTATTCGAACAGTTAATGCGAAAACGGCTTTAAGAACATTTACCCGATAATTTAGATATTAATGAAATATACAAATAAGTTTTGGTTATTAGGAATCAGAATAACTACAATCATTTCTAAATTACTTCATTTTACCGAAAGCAACATTTCAATGTAATTTTTTTTCATCACAAAAAAACCCCATTTATCGTTTGCGTTTTTTTGTCGAAAAAAACTGCAAATAAGTGTAGGAAAAGAATTTAGGCAAACTTTTATTTTAGTCCCTTCATTGATTCAAAAAGGTTTATTCCATTCCAGAACGAGTTGAAATTGTTAAACTTTATTTTCAAAATAATAGTTGTGCTAGACTAACTGCTCGCTTGTTTAAGGACAGTCATCCTGATAAAAATGTTAATGATTCGTATGTTGCCAAGTTAGTTAGAAAGTTTGTCGATACCGGATCTGTTTGTAATGTGAAACACCAACCGCAAAACCCCATCAAAAATGAAGCTGTGGAAGTCGCTGTTTTGGGGCATGTTCAATTGGATCATACTCAAAGTACCCGTCAACTAGCTGAAGCCTCAGGAGTCTTCCGTTCATCCATAATACGGATTTTAAAAGCGTACAAATTTCATCCGTACAAAATTAAATTAGTACAGGAACTAAATGAGGATGATCCTGATCGAAGGCTGCAATTTTGTGAACAAATGAGCCAGCGTTTAATTGAAGATCCGCACTTATTGTTTAACATTTGTTCTACCGATGAGTGTACATTTTATTTGAATGGAGCTGTGAATAGGCATAATTGCCGTTACTGGGATGACAGTAACCCACATTTATTCCGTGAGGTTTATACCCAATACCCTAAAAAAATAAACGTCCGGTGTGGCATATTAGGAAGTCATATCATAGGACCACTTTTCATTCCTGGAAATTTTACTGGTGAAGTCTACCTAAACATGCTTGACGATGCAATTGATCCTTTCATAACACAGATAATAGAAGACGACCAAAATCATGATGCCGATCGGCTTCATTTCCAGCAAGATGAAGCACCTCCGCACTATGCTGCTCCTGTAAGAGAATTTTTAGATAACCGGTTCCCCGGACAGTGGATTGGAAGGAGAGACCCAATTGAATGGCCTGCCAGGTCACCTGATTTATCGCCTTTGGACTTTTTTCTATGGGGACACTTGAAAAATAAATGTTTTGCTACGAAGCCCGAGTCCATAGAAGATCTTCGCCAACGGATTACAGCACAATGCAGGAGCATAACACCTGATATGCTACAAAATGTTAGAAATAGATTTGAACAAAATCTGTATCAATGTATGGAAGCAAGTGGGTCACATTTTCAACACTTGTTGAAGTAACGTTTTAATAAATCAATTTAACAGCTTGTTTACTTTTTTTACAAAGCACTGTTACAAGTAACAAACATTGAAACGTAAGTACTACTAATTGTAAATGTTTTGATTCTTAATAACCAAAACTTATTTGTATTTTTCATCAATACCAAAATTATCGGGTACCTGTTCTTGAAGCCGTTTTCGCATTAACTGTTCGAATAAATTTCAATAAATAGGGTATCATTAGAAAGATAATTTTGTGCCCGTTCAAATGATATATCACTCGACCCCACTTTCCATTAAAATTTTAGGGTTGTGACACCCCCTCGCTAGGGCGTTAAAGGCACAGGTTGAAAAATATGTCTAAAATGTGTCCCCCTCAAAAGCAAACTCCACGTGTCCGAGCATTTTTGCTTTCAATTCTAAACAAAGGAGAAAAGCTAGGTGCATACTTTTCGTTGGACCACTCTGTATATATATATATATATATATTTATATATATATATATATATATATATATATATATATATATTTTATGTTCTGGTTCCCACGAAAAGGGATATCCTGTAATGTTCAGAGAACATCGTGGGAACCAAGGGAAAGAAGGTAGGAGTTGGTGTTCTTCTTAAATTTCTGGAGGTTGTATGCCTCGAAGAACACCTCCCTAGGCAATGAGTTCCAAAGCCTCGCTGTTCGTTGGATGAACAAGTCTTTGGAAAGTGATGTTATGCAGGTCTCCAAAGTGACCACGAAGGGGTGTGATGACTGAACTTGACGGGTTAGTCTCGAAGAGACTGCCAAAGCAGGAACGATTGTTGATATTTCAGAAGAGCATCGCCCATGAAAATATCTATAAAATAGAGACAAATCGCCAACTTTTCTACGGTGTTCTAGACAAGTGAGCGAGTTTGTAAGCGAGGCATCACCGACGAGACGAATTGCCCTTTTTTGGACAGAATCCAATAGCCTCAGGATATGTTTAGGTGCCGCGCTCCAAATATGGGAACAGTATTCCAGGACAGGTCGGATCTGTGCTTTATAGATCATAAGCAGCTGGGTGGGGGTGAAATAGCTCTTGGCACGCAACAAAAAACCAAGTTTTTGGGATGCACTTTTGGCAATGGACCTCACGTGACTTTCCCAGGAAAGGTTATTGCTGATAGTAATACCAAGCATCGATATGGATGACTTCAGTGGTATGGTTACTCCTGACAAAGTTATGTTAGGCACAGTGAGATCGGCTTTTCTAGAGAAAAGACATACTTGTGTTTTGTTTGCATTGAATTCTACCAAATTATTAGATCCCCACTCGAGAATTGTTGCTAAGTCCATATTTATATTATTATCATTTCTTCCTCGTTCATTTCTAGTTTCACGGGCTGATATAGGGGCCCTGGAAGAGGGAGCGGTATGGAGGGTACTATCATCGGCAAAGCTGTGTACTGGACATGAAGTTGCTTTCAACAGGTCGTTGATGTGAAGTAGAAATAGTGTTGGTGCGAGAATAGATCCTTGCGGAACACCAGCATTTATGAGTAGAGTGTCGGATGAAACTCCATCGACCACTACATGGAGAGACCTGTTTGAGAGAAAACTAGCAAGCAGAGAACACAGCTGAGGGGGCGAGCCATAAGACAAAAGATTGGCGAGGAGTCCCTGGTGCCAAACTCGATCGAACGCCTTGGAGATATCTAATGCCACAGCTAAAGTTTCTCCATACTTTTCAATAGATAGCTGCCATATATGTGAGACGTAAACGAGCAGGTCACCAGTTGATCTCTGATGGCGGAAGCCATATTGCCTATCGTTGACAATTCCTGAGTCTTCCAGATATTTCATGAGCTCGATGTTGATGGCTTTTTCCATGACCTTTGAAATAATAGATAGCAGTGCGATAGGTCTGTAGTTGCTAGGTAGGGCCTTTTTGCCTTTTTTAGGGACTGGCTGTACTCTTGCAATTTTCCAATTGGACGGAAATACCCCCAAATTGTAAGAGTGGTTGAACAACTTGCAAAGAACAGGTGTTAGTTCGGGGGCACATTTCTTGAGAACAATCGGCGGGATTCCGTCAGATCCACAGGCTTTGTTGGTGTTGAGTCCCAGCAAAATCTTTCTGATAGTACGTTGGCGAAAGGTGATCTCGGGTATGTGACTGTCAATAGGTGTAATGTTCGGGGGTTGTTTTCCCGATGAATCCAGAGTGGAATTTCCAGCAAATAGGTGCGCAAAGATATTGGCTTTTTCCTGGGCAGTCGTTGCAAGTGTTCCATCTTCTTTGGTTAGAGGAGGAAATGAGCTGGATGTGAAGTTTCTTCCCACAGCTTTGGCGAAAGACCAAAATGAACGGGATCCGTTAGGACATTCAGCAAGTTTTGATCTTATTTTGGCATTGTGGGCATCTTTTGAGGATTCTATTGTCTCTTTGCATATGCCTCTAGCCTCGACATATGCTGCTCTGGTCTCAGGGCCCGGATTTTTTAGCCATCGATGGTATGCTGCCTGTTTGGAAGTCACAGCTCTAGAGCAGTTTCTGTTAAACCAGGTCTTATCGGATGATGTTCTTCTTTCGGTATTCGGTATGTAGGTTTGCATCCCCAACATGATGATTTCAGAAATTGTCTCAGCACATCGTGTTGGATCTACTGAAGAGAAACAAACTCTCTTCCATGGAAACGCTGAGAAAAACATACGAAGACCTTCCCAGTCGGCCGAATTGTAATGCCACATGAGACGGGGTGGTATTGTGCAGATCGATGGTAAATGGAAAGGGCATGTTGTGGAGATGAGGGTGTGATCAGAGTTTCCAAGTGGGGCACAAACTTCTATTATATACGGGTCAGGATTGGTGGTGAGGAAAAGATCTAGTGTATTGGCAGACTGGTTGTTGACATCAGGGATGCGGGTTGGTAGCTCGACCAGTTGTTCTAGACCATGAGTGATGGCGAAGGCCTCGGCTTGACGACCCGCATCATCTGTTTTGTTAGAGAATTTGAGCCAGGCAGCGTTATGTACATTAAAGTCTCCCATGATTATGGTTTCAGCTGTTGGATGGTTCTCCTGAATGTAGTCCAGTTTGAGTGATAAAAACTCAAAGAGGTCGTTATATGAAGGTTCATTAGGTGATAGGTAAAGGCAGCAGAGGAACTTAGTCAGTTTGGTATCAGATAGCTTGAACCACATCACATCGAAGTCTTTCGGTTCCAAACTCTCTTCACGCTGGCATGAAAGGTTAGCCTTAGCGTAAAGGCAGACTCCACCTTTGAACCTGAATCGAGAATGGAGTTCGTAACCAGGACAGAGCATATGGACCTTGTTGGTGGACGAGTTTACTTGTGTTTCTGTTAGAGCCAGAATACCCGGTTTTTCGTCTGTAGGTGATGGTGGACGTCATTGATGTTCTTGTTGAGTCCGCGGATGTTGCAAAAATTAATCTTTAATGTTGAGTCCCCTCGAGTACCTCTCGCCCGGAAATCCGAATGGAGAGGTATTTTGCTTCCGGAGTGTTTTACTCTAGGAGACTTCATCATTATTACTATCAGGATGCACCTGAAAATAAAGGAGGAATTGGGGAAAAGGAAAGAGGGAGACCGGAAAGTATCGACCGAACACTGAAACATGGAATGATCCATTTCACAGCACACAAAGTCGATATGGTGGTATTTCACCGGGCGATGAGACCATCTTCCACCTACGGTTATCCTTTTAGTCGCCTCTTACGACAGGCAGGATTTACCATGGGGCTATTCTAAAGCCGACTCCATACAGCAAGTATATATATATATATATATATATATATATATATATATATAAATATAATATAATTAAACTTAAAAATGTCACCGCGCATCTCGACGCCATCATTTAACGCTTTACCTAAGTCATTGCTTGTTTGTTTGGCGCCATTAAAATTAGTTCTTACTTAGTTTAGGAGCTTGTTATGACTAAGTGGTTTTTTTATTTTTTGTTTTCAGTTCCGTTTTTCGTCGGTTTAATTTCTTATTAAAAAGTGTTGTACTTGTTTTTATAATTTTTTTTTTTTTAAGAACCAGTCATCATAATAAAATATTTGTCATTTGTTATGATAAGTTTGATTAATTTATTTATTTTTATTAGAAAATTTTGAAAAGAAATACTTATCATAACAGAAATAAAATATCAGGCTATGTTGCTTACTCTTTTTCGAATACTCTTTCACCTTATCCCAGCTCAGTCGGTACGCCTATGGAAACATGATATTACTCCCTCTCAAAGCAGGATTCAATGGTGCCATCTAGTTGCTTTGCTTCAAGTCAATGTTCAAAATACGGTTTTATGAAAATTGCAGGTTGTAATGTGATCAACAGATGAATAATTAATGCAGAAAATAGTCAAGTAAATATTTTTTTAATAAATCAAAAACCTAAATGTACCTATTCTGCGGAAATTATCTTATGAGTAGTGTTTTTTCAAAACAGTGATATGTGAGAAGTGAAGTACTTTGCCAACGTGCAAATCAAATGACCTTTAAAAATAATAATTGTAGGTTATATTAAATTATACGAACACAACCAGAAATACTGCTCAATAACAGTGAAAGGTGTAATAGAATGACTTCAAATGAGTGTCTGCCCGAATACGTTCACTCAGTTCAGTTTTCTTTAAAAAAAGGTACCTGTGATCTGTTCAATTGTGCTTTTATTGAGTCCTAGAGGTGTCCCTGGCTGGTGGATTCTGCTGCTACTGTGTCCAGGCCCGTTTCTCTTGTTGGACGATTTCCTGATATGAATATTGCTGTGACCTGGAGGTAAGAAGTTTTTCCTAGGTAGTTTTCAACGGTTATCGTTTCTGGGTATGTTATATAGTTGTCAATTGGCTGAGTTGCTCCTATTCCCGTTGTATTTTCGTATTTATGATTAATACATTTTGTCACTGTGTTCATCTAAAAATAATTTTTTATCTCCCCAAATCCTTGTTTTTTTTCTACCTGGCAACCATCACCTTTTCGTTTTCCCCACAAATTTAAGGTTTTACTCACTTTCAATGACACTTTTCCTTATTCTAAACTATGCTATGGATTCTATATACAATTTACATTTCTATACCTTACATAATATATACAGAGTTAGTTAAAATTCATATCTGAATTTTTTTTGTACTCAAAATTTCATATTGTATCATTTTCCAACGATATGTTTCGACATATCGCTGTCATGTTTCCTTCTGATTTGATTTTAGCATACAGGATATTATTTCTGTCTTATTGAGATCTAAAGTTTTATTCATGAATTTTGATTTCTATATTTTCATAGGTTGTGCAAATTAACTGGATTGTTGGCAACATACTTATGACAATAGAAAAGCTCCACTGCTAAACTCTCCAGAAAAATTCCAAAACAAACATAGCAGGTATTTATGTGATATATAAGTATCATTGTATCACTTTTCATTCTTTTTTACATAGAAAAAATATTTCTTATCGTATATATATATATATATATATATATATATAAATAATATTCAAAACCTATGTTGGGAACCCGTTTACACCAAAATAAGCATTGAATCAGCAACAAAGAAATTCGTGGATATGACTATGAATATTGTCAGAGAGTGTACCGAAACCATTAAAATTAAAAGAAAATACCATAAAAAAGCACCTTGGATGACAAATGCTCTCCTTACATCTGTAAATAAAAAAAATGAACTATTCAAAAAACTCCAAAAACAACAGAATAACCCGGAATTGAGGCAAAGGTATAATAATTATAAAAATAAACTAACATCATTGATAAAGAAGGCAAAACAGGTTTATTACGGAAATATTATTGAGAACAACCGAAATGATTCGAAAAAAATGTGGACAATCGTTCAAGACATCACAAAAAACCAAAAAGTAAACAGGGAAATAACCAGTTTAATAAATGAAGCCGGAGAAAACATAACCGACACGAAAGGCATTGCAAATGAGTTCAATGAAACTTTCATAAACATGGGAAAGAACTTAGCCAAAAACATAAAAATCAACAAGAATATTCTCTTTCAAACACCACGAAACTTGAACTCATTTGTATGCTTCGGCCAATCAAGAAAGGTGAAAATGCCTTGGCCATTAAAGGCCTTAGGATATGGCCTTTGGCTTCAAGGACACAATTGTTATTCCAATATACAAGAAAGGTGAAAATGCCTTGGCCAGTAACTACAGGCCAATATCACTGATAACAAACTTTGCAAAAATATTCGAGAAGGTCCTAAGGAATAGATTAGTATCATACCTCAATAAGTATAAAATATTATCCGACAAGCAATTCGGTTTCAGGGAAAATGTTTCCACACAAGATGCGATAGTTTCCCTAACAAATAATGTATTTTCTGCCCTAGATAAAAGTATGCCTTGCCTATGTATGTTTATAGATCTAGCTGAAGCATTTGACACTGTTAGTCACCCACTACTTATGGAATCTCTAGAAGATATCGGAATAAGAGGTAAACCCCTCACACTCTTCGAAAGCTATATTTCGAACCGAACCCAATGTGTGAGAGTCCGGGCTGAGTACAGTGATAAGCTTCCCGTAGAGTTTGGGGTACCACAAGGGACCGTTCTGGGACCGATCTTATTTTCGATATATATCAATAATTTGTTCAAAATTGAGAGCTCTGGAGAAAGCATAGGCTTCGCAGACGATACGGCCATCGTTTACAAAGCAGCTACCTGGGGGGAGTTAAAAATGACAGTACAAACCGATATTTCTCGTATCAAACATTGGTTTGATCAGAAGTTGTTAACAATAAATTTAGAGAAAACTCAGTATATACCATTCACATGCTACGAATCCACCAAGACACCTGATTTCAACTATATAGAAATATATGAAGAAGGATCGATTTCTCATATACCACCATCAAAAAGTGTTAAGTACTTGGGTGTACTCATTGATGACCATTTGAGGTGGGATGTCCATATTGAATACGTAATAAAAAAACTACAATTTATTCTATATAAATTCAGACATCTTTGTCACACATTACCTCAGAAAGAACTAAAAATTGTGTATTTTGCACTTGTAGATAGTATCTGAAATACGGCAGCTTGGGGTGCAGCACTCAGAAAACACATAACACCTTTAGAAATTCTACAACGAAGATTCTTGAAACTAATGTTACATAAAAAATGGGACTACTCAACAGAACTGACTTACACTGAGTCAGGAGTGATTGACCTCGGGCAGGAATTCAGTTATGAATGTATGATCAATTATCACATAAGTAAGAAATTCAAAAAAAACAATCATGAATATGACACACGTAGAAAAAAATTACACTTAATTCCCTTCATGACAAAATCTATAGGACAAAGATGAAATGAGTTCTTAGCGCCCAAACTCCACAACAGCATCCCCGATGAACTTAAAAACATGTCAAATAAAACATTTAAAAAAAGTCTGAAAAAATGTGTGCTGACCTGCCCTAGGGCATACGTTCATGGTTTGATAGAAACGAAAATATAATTAAATAAAGTTACATTTCATAAGGTATCCGGATAGGTAAGTATTTTGTTTCCATATCGCATCTCCCGTGCAGCCAATCTCCAGATGAAGTTGATCCAAATTCAAAAATTCTAAAAGTCAATGTTGAATAAATCTACGGTTTCTTGATTCAATTTCAAAATTTTATTGTGTTCTGCTATAAATTATTCAGTTATTACAGTATATATGTGTGTTTTTTTTATATTTTTATATATTTTATATTTATATTCTTAATTGCTACACTGTCTCGGAACAAGTATTTTACTTACCGAGTATATTTACTCATCATATCATTTATTTTTAGTATTTAGTATTTGTTACCCATTCTCCATTTCATTAATGCCTGTCGTGTGATATTCAATAGGACGTTCTAGTGGAGTGTTCATTATTATTATCTTATATACTTCTTCTATTATAACGTATTGTATTGTTATATTATTATGTGAGTGAATAAAATTTATTATTTATTTATTATTTATTATATATATATATATATATATTATATATATATATATATATATATATATTCCGAAAACTTGACAAATAACAAAGAGTTTTCTTTTAATCATTGGGGCCTTCTTTTAATCATTCGATTCAAATTGGTATGCGGGAGTTTACGGGGTCGGGGATTATGAATTTTTTGTCAAAATTCATTAATTCAAATGGCGGCCCCAAGATGGGGAAACGAGTTTTATAATTATGGTCCAATTCGATTCAAAACTGGTATGCGAGGCCTTTTGGAGTCGGAAATAATGACTTTTTTGTCGTAATTCATGAATTCAAGGTGGAGGCCCCAAGATGGAGGACAAGTTTTGTGATTATGTTCTAATTCGATTCAAAATTGCTTTGCGGGGCTCTTCGGGGTCGGAGATTCTGAAATATTTGTCAAAATTTATAAATTTAAGATGGTGGCTCCAAGATGGAGGACAGGTTTTCTGTTTATGGTCATAGTTGATTCAAAATTGGTATGTGGGGGTTTTTAGGTTCGGAAATTATGAATTTTTTGTCAAAATCTATAAATTCAAGATGGCGACTTCAGGATGGTGGATGGAGTTTTGAGATTATGGTCAGATTCTATTCAAAATTGGTGTGTGGGAGTTTTTGGAGTCGGGGATCATGATTTCTATCATCTCAAAACTCACAGGAAAGAGACCTTGTAATAACGATGCTCTATTAGAATTGAACAGATTAAGGCAAACTAACTGAAAAGCAAATAATAAAATAACTAATAAAAAAACTTTTTGAAGGCAGCTTTCATTTGAGCCCTGTACTGAAACGTATAAAATAAGTTTAAGTTATCGCTGACAATGATATAATTATTTTTTGTTGAATTATTTGGTTTCAAAAAGCTTGTCGAACGAATTGTAATAAAATTTATACTTCGACAAGTTCTTACTTACCAACCAATCACCGCCCAATCAAATTAATTGGTACTACTTTTATGGACACTTCGCGCGACAAGCTTTTTGAAACCAAATAATTCAACAAAAAATAATTAAATCATTGTCAGCGATGACTTGAACTTATTTCATACGTTTTAGTACACGGCTTGAATAAAAGATTGTCTTCAAAAAGTTTTTTTATAGTTATTTTATTTTAAATCAAATTGTATCTGGTTTGGTTTCTTTTAATACAGCGATGTCCCGGAATTACTTTCTACAAGTTTTTCTGCACCATTGTCACCAAATTCAATCTTTTTCAGTCAAACGAAATCTGTATAATTGTATAATGACCTCCAATATCATACCCAAAATAACGTCATTACTTTATGAAATATGGAATAAACAAATTTTTACAGTTTTTATTTTCTATAAGAATAGAGGTTAGATACCAAATTCTTTTCAAAATCCAGCCAATTACACTTATACAATTGGAAAAATATGGTGTTCTTATAGATCATGAATCCCAATTCAATGATAACTAAGTTACGGTCTCGGTAAACTTATTACACTGTTCTTACAGCCTGAAGGATTATTCAAAAATGTCTGACGACAAAAGGTTTCGAAAGAAAACATGATATTTGCCGAACAACAGCCTAACGATTTCTAGGATTTCCATCAAGCTTGCTGCTTGCCATCAGACATGGGCGATAGGGAAGGAAATCGACCGATGTGGGCACCACACACAAATGGCGGCAAAACAAGGTATCAGTAATATTTGAATGTTGTGTTAACATTTTTATTTGAGCGTTCAATAACATTCAGGATTCTTCTGTGATTAAATACACTCAAAAAAAACAGTGAAAATTATACAATAAATTATGTAATTTTCACATAACATTCAACAATAATTGAGTTTTCATATGAATATCCATGTAAATTCACCTTGAAAGTGATTTTGCGTAGGAAATTGTGTACAAAAATTGCATATTGTGAAGTTCACTCGTAAAAAAAATAATCCCCATAACTTATTTTGTAATGTACCTTACTGATTGTGTACTATTAGGAAATGATTATGTCTTCCTCACCGAATATAAAGCGTTTTCACATTACTTGGCATTCAATTCGAATAGAATGGGATGGCCTTGTGACATACACTAATAATTCTATAACTTCTCTGAATGGATGATTGTTTTTTTTTTCAGAGTTGACGTAGTGGAACTAGACAGCATTTTCATTTAGCTGAGGCTGAAAATTCGAAATTATGAAACGAGTAAATGTTTCAGAAGGCCATAGTCGAATTTCTAGAAAAAGACTCATGCAGGTCGATTTTGATTGAATAGGATAAATCTTTTGACAATCACGATATGTCAGTGTGACCAGCACCCATTTTCTATCGCCAGACAGTTCGTCGAAATGATCACCCATTTCAATTAAAATCGACCCTCTGTATTTTTCTCAAAATCACAAATCATTGGACATATAACGTCAAAAGAAGTGGCAATACGCTGGTTTGAATGTCTCACTGAATTTGAGGGTTTTAGAGCAGCGTTTATTCGAATATTACACAATATCTTCTAGGAAAAACTATGCACACTCAATATTTTATCACTATATTTCAACTTCAAGCACCTATGAAGCAAATTTACGAGTGTGTGATCTCGCCTATTGGGTGTTTATTGCTCCCAGGTAACGGTTCGCCAGTGTTCTTCGTTTATGTGGAGAATATAGAAATGAGTGCAGAAGGTTATGCCTCTTTCCTAGAACTTCTTAAAGTACCCTCCGCTTTATTTTTCATTTAGAATATCCAAAATAGTTTGCATTCTCATTAGAAATACTTCAGAGATTCATTTTGAAAATACATTCAGATGCAGACTAAAAATGTAAAAAAGGAAATCCTACTGAAAAAAACAATTTTATTAATAGGTTCGTAAATATGTATATTCCTTATTATTTCTTGGATTTCCCATTCGTCACCACGATTGATATTTCAGGATATTTTCCTGAAAATATTAATCTTTGAAACTGGATCATCGTGTATAGGTACATATCTATATATGTGAATTATTTGGAATCCTTCGGATTTTTTTTAATGTATCTGTTTCCGTTTTTATTATTGATATTATACTGTTTTCTATATGAAGAACAAATATATTTATTTATGTTGAAGATTATTTACTGAGATAATTTTCTCATTGTTATGTAAGTACATAATAATCTGATCTTATAAACTTATTTTAATTTTTTTTGGATGTATATGTTTCCGTTTTTATCATTGACATTAAAATGTTTTTCATGAAAATTTGAAAAAATATTTATGAAGAACAAAGATATTTATTTATGTTTGATAATATTCATATGATTATTTTCTCATTTTCATGTGAGTAATGATAATCTGACCTCATAACTTGTTATTTCAATTCTCAAATTAATTGTTGGAAAATTAAGCTTATATATATATATATATATATATATATATATATATATATATATATATATATATATATATATAATATATATATATATATGTTTTTGTGTTGTCAAAATATATATTGAAATATATTTGTATTTTTCGGATGTCTGACCATGATTTCATCCTCTTAAAAATTCTTACCTGAAAAATAAAATAATATTAAAAAAATATAGGTATATATAGGCTATGTAACATATTGTACTGTGTGTTATGAAAAATGCAATCTTCCTGCAGTTTAACAATTTACATTTAGGCAGGTGTTATCGACTCCAAAATTATATAAACAGTTTTTGCCATTCATTCGACTGATTGGAAAAACAATTATATTGTGTACCATCTGTACTAACATCTCAAATCCATCCTGAACATTTTCTAACGCTGTCTGGGTGAAAAAAAAAACAATGTGTACTGTGTCCCTGGATGAACACATGAATAGGTGTTAATGATACACTTTATATAGGACTGACTATTGCTTTTTCCAAAACTGAGAATTGCCAAATATATATGAAGCGAATTTCTCAAATATAGGATATTGCAGAGCTAAATTTTTATAATTTAGAAGAAACATCGTTCAGAATCAAGATTCATGTTGGAATTACATAACCATGGGAGATTACAGGATAAGTACAATAATCCTATATTGAAAGTGATTGAATATTGCACCATTATTTTGGGTGATTAACATAGTTTATATGGTAACATTACATGATATATGATAAATACAACACCACATAATAAGTAACTATATTGTCACTTGTAATTTGGTAGTTCCATATTTCGTATGGTAAATTCACACAAGAAATAATATGAAACTATATAATTAATACTAGTTAATTTTACACGTTCAATCATGGAGTTATGAATTGCAGATCGTATTGTAAAAGTACATAACCTAACTTCGGTTACTTGTGGTCAACGTTAGGTTATGTGAAAAAATACCAATTCAGTTCAGTTCATCTCCGATAGAGGTCGTATTCGTATGAGGATGAATAATTCTCCTATCGCCAACCATTCCGGGAAATGCGTGAATAATAATATTCATACGAGTTATATAAAATAGTTAACAACAAAAACCCATAATATCAGATAAGGCATTTCTAACAATCTCATAGATTTGTGTCCTGAAAAACTGAAAATAGAGACGTCAAGTTGAAATAAAATAAAGAATCGTACCCTTCTGAATCTATGTTCGAGAAAACGATATCGGCAACATATCGAGTAGTTCTGGATGGCTCATAAATATGCACTATTGATATCTGAAAATAGCGACATACATCGCTGCGAATAAAGTGATTCAATGAATACGTTAGCGAAAAAGTAATGGTGTGAATTTGAATCATAACATATTTGGGAAAAGTCGAGCCCCGTGAGGTTCTTTAACACCTTATAGGCGGATAGGAAAGGAAATTATTATACTTTATAATATTTATAGATTGGGGGAATAAGAAATCGATTTTCGGCAATGAACGTGAGGTTTGGAAGTGGGCATGAAAGAAAGATTTTTATTAACATTCTTCTTGAATATTTGGAGGTTGTATTCGTATCGTATCGCACAATTTTCTGAGATATCGTAGAGTAGTTAGAGAATTGGTGAAAGTATTATCGTCAACCAAACGGATTGCTTTTTTTGAGCAGCTTCAGTGTATGCATGGGGAATCGACCCCTAAATATACAGGGTGCTATGTAATGAGTGTCCAATATTTCACAGGACGATTCCTCAGTTATGTATAAGGTGAAAAGTTCATATAAGCATGGGTCCGCAAGGCCTTCATTCATGATATACAAGGTGTTAAAAAGCTATTTTTATTTTATTTTTTCGTGAATAATTTACAAAATAATGTCGATTTTTGAACAAAAATTGGTATTTGGGGATTTTTTAATGCGAGAAATTCAAATTTGATCTTAGTTTGGCCCTCAATTTGGGTCTTTGTCTCTTTTGGGGAGTCACGACTTTGTCGTGCATGTATGTATCACATTTTCTAGAAGTAAAATCGATTCCTCTATAATTTTCACGTGAAAAAGATATGTTTTTCAAAAGTCGCTACAAGCAGCCGTTTTCGAGATATTTTGATTCAAATTAATCGATGCATCCAATCTTCTTCTCATTGAAGCGCGAACTCTTTGAAAATAAAAGTATCAAGTAGGCTAGTAAGTTTATTCCAATGTTTTTTTGTGCTGTTATGTCAAAAATAATATCTTGACGCATGGTTGAATTGTTTTATTTATTATAATTGTGATTTTTGTTAAAAAATGGCAAACTTTACCAAAGCGAGTATGCTGACAAACATTTTCAATACGGACTTGCTTGGCCAATAATGTGGGAAATTATTCCAAATCCGCGGAAATGCATATGAGGTTATCCAAACCGCACAACCCCTACTTCAAAAATGTTTTCAAGAATTCATGCTCGGTTAAAAAAAACAGGAAGTTTTGAGAGAGCTAGTCATCTGTCGGTTGCACATCGAACGGTAAGAACCCCAGAAACCAAGAAAGCAGTTCTTAATCTGGTAGGAGAACACCCGAAAACAAGCTCCAGAAAAATAGCGCTGACGTTAAACATTTCTCATGTTCTGGTATGGACAATTTTAATTGATAATTTGTTATATCACTACCATATCCAAAGAGTTCAGGCACTACTTCCTCGCAACTTTCCGTTACGTATCAACTTCTGTCGTTGGTTTCTCCAATGCCTTATTCAAAATCCTTTATTTTAAAATAAAATCCTGTTTACCGACGAAGCAAATTTCTCACGCAACGCTATACGCAATTTTCCCAACAATCATTTGTGGTCAGAGGAAAACCCCCATGCGATACAGGAATCACATTTCCAAGAACAGTTATCTCTCAACGTGTGGGCAGGAATCCTTGGAGATTATTCATAGCCCATTCTTTATTGCCCATTTATTTTACTGGAAGATGTGCCGCTTAGACTACGAAATTAAATGTGGTTTATGCATGACGGTGCCCCGGCCCATTTTAGCATCTAAGCGCGAGCATTTTTAGATCAAACTTTCGGCAACCGTTGGAAAGATCGGGATAGACCTCAACAGTTTGGATTTTTTCCTGTGAAGACATCTAAAATCCTTGATTCACTAGACACCTATCCAAAATGGAGGAGAATCAAGTAATCGAATAATCAACTCTTGTAGAACGATTCATAATACTCCCGGAATTCTCCAAAGAGTGCGCGAATCACTGAGAAGAAGATTGGATGCGTGCATACAGGCAGAAGGTGGACATTTTGAACATTTATTGTGATTTTGATTTAGATTTATAGTGTTCCGTTGTTTATTGTTGTTTAAAAATTAGTGTTCGAAATGTTTCTATGTTGAATTGAAAAAAAAATTTCAAAATGGTTTAACTTTTTGACAAACACATGCATCGATTATTCTAAATCTCGAAAACGGCTGCTTGTAGCGACTTTTGAGAAGCATACCTTTTTCACGTAAAAATGGTAGCGGAATCTAATTTTTTTTCTAGAAAACATGATACATATATGCACGACAAAATTGTGACTTCCCAAAAGAGACAAAGACCTATAGGCGGCGCCCCCTACAATTGAGGGTCAAACTAAGATCAAATTTGAATTTCTCATATTAAAAATTCCCAAATACCAATTTTTGTTCAAATATCGATATTATTATGAAAATTATTCACGAAAAACCAAAATAAAAATGAATATACAACACCTTGTATGTCAAAAATGGAGGCCTTGCGGAACCAACTTATATGAACTTTTCACATTATGAATAACTGAGGAATCGTCCTGTAACATATCGGACACTTATTACATAACACCCTGTATATAAAAAGCAAGCTCAAGTGGAACCTGATGCAAAATCATACCGGAAATACTTTACCACAACTACAAATGGCACATATTGAAGGACTTTCAAGCAACATATATAAATGAGAAGTCACAATATGCTATTCTTGTGAAGTCAACATATCAGTTAAGCTTATCCAGCTTATATTTCCAATATATATATATATATACAACCATTAACGATAGTCCCAAGAACTATCGAGTGACCTTCAGAAAAAACTTAATGGAAATAATATAACCGAACTCATGAAATTTCCATCAATATCATAAACAAAATCTAGGAATTCTGGCATGTATTACTGATGTTATATTACTTATTACCTTCATGATCCAATCAATAGAGATATTAACCTAATAAAAACTTCAAAAACCAGATGAAATTATGGATTCCGAACTTCGAAAGTATGAGGTATCCATCAAGAAATTCTTCACTATGCCACGGCGCTAAAAATTACAACAAAAACATCAAACTCCCCGAATTTTCGTGTTTTGTGTCCAGGAGTATTGAAGATATGAAAAAATGTTTTGTACAAATTTTGTGAAATATCCTATCATTAGGGAGATAAACGTGACTCTACACTTATTGGACTATCAATGGTATTACTAAATATGTTCAAACCAGATCTAATACAAAAATCATTTTTTCATGCATGGATGAAGATCCCAATAGTGGTACTTTTTTCCTAGACGAAATGGCCAGTATATGGAAATATAAGCAACAACTCAAACACTGGCGTATTCCAAAGGCGTCCGTTATTACGGTGAAAACATATCAGCAATCTGAGCACGTTTCGAACAGAAATCTATTTGCTCTTTGGAGAGTATATAGCTGAAAAAGGGTTCAAGTGCAAGTGGAGCCCACATAATGAGTATCCCGTATCAGTGCAAAGAAAACAGCTACGTTAGTTTGGTCTGGAGCTTTGATCGATTATATTCTTAAGATCATTGGAAAATCATTTCATTTCAATATATAAAATTTCACATTCGAGCCATTTTGATTTGATAAATCAATCCACAATATTGATTTATATTTTTGTTGACTCAATCAGCTCCATGAGAATAACACTTCCATCATCTGTTTCTTCGTCAGTAGTTGCTTGAAGACCGTTTACTAATAATCACAACTCAAACAATGTTCATCTACAAATTTCAAAAGAAAAAAAGTTTGAAAAAAATTAACACTTATTTCAATCAAAATATTTTCTCATCTATATAAAAAAAAGCTGAAATTGTGAAATGAAAAATTTATCGTGCTTTCACCTATTAAGTTTACAGGAGATTCGGAATCCATAATTGTGAAAAATTAATTACAAATTAAAAAATTTCAACTCCTCAGTCAAGTTGCGAAATGTATCCATATTAGGTAAATTTTGTACCTGAGAGAAAGATCAGTTCACTCAAGTCAATCCAAACATAGTCCCTCAGGCTGTTTGAACGGTTTAATTTAGGTTGAACCGTAACTTGGTTATCATCGAATTGGGATTCCTGATCTATGGGAACCCCATATTTTTCCAATGGTATGAGTGCAATTGACTCGATTTTGAGACGAAATTGGTATTTAACCTCTTATGGGAATTCTTAGAGCAACTGTATGTATCGGAAAATAAAAACCGACCAAATTCATTTATTCCATATTTCATCAGATAATGACTCAATTTCAGGAAGGATTACTTTACGACCGAGCATTTATCCTAATATTCAATTCTGAAGGTCATTATAAAATTATACATATTTCGTTTGACAGGATTGACTGAACTGCATTGAATTGGGAGGCAATGATGCAAGAAAACTTCTATAGAGACATTGCGTGATCAAAAGATGCCAGTCCAGATGAAAATTTATTGAGAAAAATATTTTCCAGCAGAAACCTTCTCAGTTGGTTGCAGAACACTGACAATGGAATAACATTTACTGATTTAGTTTGAGAGAGCAGCAAAATGGTGATTTGATAATTCCTATTGAAAATGGAGGAGGCTGTATAGGATTTCATCTGTTATATATGTGACATGAATTGACACTATATTTTGCCCTTTTGTCAAAGTGAAGTTATGGGTCAACTACTGATACCATTTGTTGAAGATCTTTTGATCGTTTTCTTACTCCAGGTAGGTGAGATAAATTTCTGAGATAGACATTGTTGAGTGGAAAAAAACGAAAACATTCTCTTTATTGAGCATTCAAATGAATACTCTCATTTCTGTCAAATGAAGGAAAAGAAAAATTTGCCCTTGAAATAATTGCAGGATGCAGAAAAACAGAGGTGATAGAATCTTGAAAATGAAACAGAAAGCAAAGATATCCAAGACTTCTTATTTCACATTATCTTACCATCGAACCATCCTGTAGTGAACAGATTGAAATACCTCTATCATACTACAAATCGTCACATTGGAATCCGAGGACCACTTTGTTTTCTTTTTGGGAAAACGATTCTGAACTTTGAACAGAAAGAAAGCTGTTGGACGTATTATTCAAAAATGTGTTGTCGGTCGCATATATAATTTTCGAAAACTATATGACTTGCCGCAACTTTACCAGAATCCCATATCAGGAAGCTTCCGTTTTGAAAATAATACGATTTCATTTTGCAGTACACTTTTATCTTCGTAATAGGGAAAATCTTTGAATTTTTTAGGTATTGAGTACATTCTCAACTGATGAATTTGTGGCAAGAAGAGAACCACCGCTAACAATTCACAGTGACAATGCAACTAACATCGTGGGTGCTGAAAATTCAATGTCCAGTGCCGACTGTCCCTTACTCTCAGTTCTATGCTACGCGACTGTTAGTGTGGTGAGACCCTAATAGTGGTTCGCGACCCACCTGACAGCTTTCATCTCCTCCGAATAGCTTTATTCACCTATCGCGATTTCACGTTTCCTAACCTGCGCGACTAATAGTGTGGTGAGGACCTAATAGTGCCTTGCGACCCAACTGACAGCTTTCTCCTCCTTCGGATCTCTATACAGCATCGGAATGTATTCATCTTGGGTACGGTGGTTTCATGAGAGCGTAAAGAATATGTTGAGAGAGCATTACAATTTCTCATGGACTCGCTCGAGGAAGGGATATTTACGTCACGACACAGAGATAGGAGAATCAGGGCGGTTCCGGCGGTCAGCTCAGGACGTCAGTATCATACCAGCAGCAGTCGGAAGAATGTGCAATGAAGAAGAATTTTTGACGATGATTTCACTTCTGATGATTTGAACAAATTGAACTGAATCATCGATTCAATTTAATCTGTCGGACGACAGGTAGATCAAAACATAAACAAAAGCAAACGATATTTCTGTGAGACAATAAAAACAAAAAACTTATTTGTAACAGAAAAACAATTATTTCTTGAATGGAGAGAAAAAAAATATTTACAAGAAAAGATAAACCAAATTAAATATTTTGTGTACGGAATTATTTTATTAAATGTTCGAACAAACCACCATTTTGGGCCAAACAATAGCCGAATCTATTGTACTTTCTCTGCGGTTGTGTAAATAGGCGGCATGTTTCAAAAGGTGATAATTGGTCACGATCTTGTGTTTTCGCAACCACGGCTCGGCAAGCTGTGCGCTGTGTCGTATTGCCACGTGGTCAGTTAATGCGTCGGGTGGGGTAACAGGAGTGCGTCTCTCTAGATTATGTGGTATTATCATATCATTGCGTTCCTTGTTGCTCATGTAGATTTCTGTCTATACCCCAGATAAAATGTTTCCAATACTGTATATACCTATCGCAATTTTCCTGCTTCCTAACCTGCGCGACTGTTAGTGTGGTGAGGCCCTAGAAGTGCCTTGCAATCCAACTGACAGCTTCTTCCTCTCTTGGCTATCTATCCCTTCGAGTGGCTTTATTCACTTTCCAAATCAATTTACACACACACGAAACGTTCTTGATTGCCAACCTACGAAATCTTATGCTCACTGGTTTTTGGGACTCAACTTTAGGTTTATTACTAGTCGTTTCTCGCGTGGTGTCTTCTACGGTTTTCTAAAAGTAGTTTGATTATTATCGAATAACTTTGACTCATAAATCGATACAAATTCTCAATTCTGTTCTGAAGTGCACCTTGGCAGATTTCCGCCTCTACTAGTTACTTCACTTCAACTTTTATCAATACCTTCTTCCGTATATTCACCAAACTACCTTCGTGTATCTCAGGCATCTCTCGGGTAGTCCTGGCTCGGGCTGCTATTCTCTGCGTGGCGGGTTGCTTCGCAACTCAGGTACAAATCACTTCTCTGTATCGCCTCCGATAGGAATTCCCCAATGCTGGTCTGTCCTCCACTGGGCCAATACATGCGTTGCCTTTCAATGGCGTAAGTGGTAGGTGGCTTCTCGTGGTACTCTCGTTTCTAGCGGATGACTGACTGAATTTGATCGCGATGATGTATAGCCTATTCCGCAGTTCAAGTAAACGCGATTGAATCGAAGTCTCGTGGTGGGCGTACTTATTTATGCATTTGGCGACGCGTTTTCATCAATGTTATGCAACGGTTCGGAAAGAAATACATACTACTGTCTGGTTATTTTTATTTCACGGATTCATTCCGAATATGAATGGTATTTTTATAACTTTTATTAACAGAGATACGACTTTAACTTATTTCAATTGAACATAGAGCTGGTTGGGTTGTCTAAGAGAAATGAAAAACTAGTAACTTCTTTCACAAAATAAAGAACTTTCTGGTTTTTTGGGATTGTGTAATGAATTCGATACTACTGACCTGCATTTCAGAAGATAACATAATATCCTTCTACTGAAACCCGCATTGTTTCACCAGTAAATTGAAGAGAATTGGTACTCCCAGTTGAATGCAATAGATATACATTATCAAAGGAAGCGATGGATGTATCGTCAGGAACTCCAATACGATTTGGGAAATAGGCTCCTTATAGAATATCTGAGTACCCTCACTATGGAGCCGAAGGAATGTCAACTATGAAGTAGGATATGTATATATCATAGAGAACAACAATTCTAAGAGACTTGATTGGCCTTTGGGTGGAACAGATAAAGTTTCTACCGGAAGAGATGGAATAATCCTACTATTGTAGTTGAAAACAGGAAATTAATTTCAGCCAATACAAAGAATAATATCACTACAATCAGACACTGTTGATGAACATGCTCAAGTTAAGTGGGTCAAGAAAATAAGGAAAAAGTTCAAGTTCAGATGCTGAGAAGAAGGGAGACATTTTTGAGGGGTGTTATTCCCAACTCGTCAGTTTGATGCTTCGTTCATTGTGGAAAAGGGTCACTTGCTCCAGGTCACTTTGGTGAAAACGAGATGATCCAGGAAGGCAAACTTTACTTGACCTATTCTAGATTTAGCCTGGTTATCAGCTTCTCAACTATACAACAAAAGCAAGATTTTGTTCACTCACTTCATTGCAACAAATATAATATTATAACTACGGTGGGTCCCAGAACCTGCACTCGGAGCGACAAAATCAGCCATCCAAGGCTGCGTACGGGACTGGGTCTAACGAAAACAAAAGGAGCGCTCGAAGGAAGTCCCTCTCATACACCACGGGAAAACATATATTGAAGAACCGTCGAAACGAAGGACTGAAGAACTACCCAAAATAAGTAGGACCCAAGTCAGAACAATAACGGGCCTTCTCACTGATCATAGCCCAATGAGAGGACACCTGCACGAAATGGGGCTGTACAACGGAGAACTTTCCTGCAGACAATGTGGCAGAGGGACAGAAACGGCCAAACATATATTGTCAGAATGCGAGGAGCTAGACCACAAAAGATAAGCAATATTCGGACAGCCAAGGCTAACCCCGAAGAGTACAGTAGCCAACCAGTGAAGAACATGTACATACTGGTACAGGTGACTAGAGTTACGGAAAGGGTGCTGTAAAACGAAACCCGGAAGGTACAAAAACTCCAAGAGGCCGAGGTGAAGCTGGCGACAAGACCAGCACCCGAGAGAAAATAAACTACGGTGGGTGAAATGGAATGAGGCACGGCAACCCAACCAAAGCAAGGGGTTGTTGAAGCGGAGTTCACGCCAGGTACACGGAGAGTTGTGTGAAACATACTAATCAAACAATTCGATTCAACAAGCGGTGTTATTGAAGCGGGTGGCATATGCTCAAGATCACCGGACGGGCGGCAACTCTCAATCGGACTTGGATCATCACTTTCGATATTTACTCCCGGAAGGCTATGATGTCTATATTTCCCATACGGGATCAACTTCATTGGGAAGGTGAGCTTTTCCAAAAATTCAAAGGGTTGGATAAATAAGTCGCCTGCAAGAGCTTAACGTTAACGGAAAGTTTTTCAGAAGTTTAGAGCTGGGGATGAAGAACTCGCCTGACCTGCCCAATGCAAAAGCCTTATTTCAATGGAAGCTTTTCAAAACTCAATAATCAAGATGAAGAAATTTCCTGACTTATCCAATGCAATAGCTCAACTTGAAGGAAGCTCAGCAAAAATTCAAAGTTTGGGGTAGAGTAGTTGCCAGACCCACTCAATGCAGGAGCCCAACGTTAGTGGGGAGCTATTCAAAAATACGGACAATAAGACTTTCATTCATTTACCTATTCAGGGCTCCTTTCGTCTCTCGCTGTCTGGGTGTATTCAGTCGGCTGGCTTCTGCCAGCTAGCTTCGCCTGGTGTCCTGGAAGCTATAAGTGCCTTCTCGGTTTTTGCTCGTGTTCTAGCGATTCAACGGGCTATCCCCACGTTTGTCAGAGTTGCCAACAGTTCTAAATGTAGATTTACAGTTTTTTTTGTTATGAGTATTTTTGTGTTATGTGTTACTAGACATGATAACGGAAACCATTACGACTATGATTATAATGATTGTTATATATGTTTCATTTCCAAGTTTACTTCGTTAATATGATTGAACGTTTGATGATCACATGATTCTTCTGTTTATAATACCTTCGCCATATGTGTTTTATTCATTACTACCATTAAATAATACAAAATAAGAAACAGCTGTAGATTTACCGTTTTTTAATTATTATTTTCAGTTTTCCGCGGTATTTTTCAAGCATTTATGCAGTTTTACTCTAGGATGGGGGTTGGCAACACTGACCTTTGGGTAGGAGACCCAACCTAACCTAACATATTCTTGCAAGGTAGGTACGCTATGAAAAAACTAAAAAACACCAATTTATTAAAAAGTAATACAAACAAAAATCGGAAGTATCTTCTAGAAAGTTCTGTGATCTAATACCAGTAAATTTCAAATTTTGTTGAGATATTTTCAGCAGCTCCATTAGGAGCTGGATGGTATTCCGGTAATAAAAGTAATACCGTTCATTTTCGAAAAATTCGTAAATTCGAAGGACTCAAAGTATCGGGAATCATCAGATACAAGTACTTCAGGTAACCCAAACCTATCAAATATATTTTTCAGAGCATTCATCGTTTTTTCTGAAGTCATTGATGAAGAACGATTGCCTCAATCCATTTCGTATGTGCAACAACTAGGAGATATTTTAATATGAAATAAATATGAAGACGATGCCAAGGATTCTTTGGATAGTCCCAGGTCATCAATGTATGTTGATTGGGTGAATTTCTTGCCGTCATACAATTTTCAGATTTTATCATTGCTTCTATATTTTTATTGATTTGAGGCCACCATACAAAAGAACGAGCTGAACTCTTGGTTTTAACGATTCCTAGATGAGAAGAGTGTAGGTAACTGTGCTAAAACTTTATCTCTGTAGTTTTTTTGGTATGACTATTTTATAACCCAACATGAGACATCCTTCTTCGACATATAACTGATTTTTGAAATTTTTTGAAGTTTTGCTATTTTGATCAACATTATTTGGACATCCAAACTCTATATAATGACCTATTTTTGCAACTGATCATCCAGTTGCCTTTCTTTTGATATTTCCCGCCAATCAACTGGTTAATTTTCATTATCAGTAACATAATTGAAATAAGAGCCACACAATTCTCCTTCCAAAGGAAGCCTCGAGAAACAATCTGCATTATTGTCCTTTAACATATTCAATTTAATATGTGAAAGATGATAAAAATATTGCCCATCTCTGAAGACGATTCGCTGATAATTGCGGAATTCACTCCTTAGGTGAGAACAATGCAGTCAATGGTTTGTGACCTGTTGTCAAAATAAATTTTTGGCCATCAAGATATTGTGAGAATTTCTTAATACCAGAAATAATTGCCAATGCTTCTTTCTCAATTTGAGAATATTTCAATTGAGGTAAGTTTGCGAGGCATATACAATTGGTCTTTCAGTATTATCTGTAAAAATATGTGAAATCGATGCACCAACACCATACGAAGGGCAGTCTACAGATCATTTCAAAGGCAATTTAGGGTTATAATGGATCAATAGTTTAGCTGATGATAACATTTGTTTTATCTTAGTCAAAGATATGTTGCATTCTTCGGACCATTCGAAAGCGACATTTTTCTCCTATGAATTGTGAAGAGAATGCAAATGTGAACAGTTATCTCGAAATGTATGATGATAATTGACTAATCCAAGAAAAGATTGCAATTTTTGTTTATTATTCGGCATTGGAACCTCTGTGATTGCCCGAATTCTATCAGGACAAGTTTGTTACCCCCTTTTGTCAACTATATAACCCAAATACTTTACTGACTTCCTGAAAAACTCACATTTGTCCATTGCTATTCTCAAACCGCAATTTTCAAGTGTAACTGATACTTCCTTTAATCTACTCAAATGTTCTTCTCTATTCTTGCCCGTTATCAGAATATCGCCCAAAAAACTCACAACCCCTTCAATACCTTGAAGAATTTGTTCTAATAATTTCTCGAAAATAGCTGGAAAGCTCGATGTGCCATATGGCAATCTATTATACATGAAAATGCCCTTGTGTATTAATAGTAGTCAATAATTTGGATTCATCATCAAGTTCCAGTTGTGAATATGCCTTTTTCAAATCTATTTTTGTGAATTCAATTCCACTTTGCAATTTGAATAGTTCATCGATATGAGGTAAATGATATTTATCCACTAATAAAATCTGATTCAATGTCAACTGATGATCCATCTGATTTGAGCACTGGTACAAGTGGAAATTCCCATTGACTATAATTTACTGGAGTTGAAATACCCTTTTCTGTCATTGTTTCAACTCTGATTATACTTTGTCTTTCAATGCTTGAAAATTTTTGGAGTTATATCATTTTTTTATTATGAGGTGTTCCTTCTTTCCCTTGAAACAGACAATATTATTGAAAAAACTTTATACTATTGCCTTTTTAGGCTATCAATAATATTTTGTACATCTGAATTGGATCCTTGCTGATCAACCAATTTATTGACTGATAAATCAAATGATTTAAAAAAATCCCCACCTAATGAAGGAGGACCTCCTTTTTTACAACATACAAAATTATATTGTGCGTTTTACCTCTATATGTTATTGGTGCAGTAATACCTACTGGATCGATTCGTGAACCTGTATAACTCACTAATGTTTTATTAGTATAAAATAATTTGAATGATTTTAGAAAATTATTTTTGAAATCATCAGAAATTACTGATATTGAGGCTCCCGTGTGCAATTGTAATTCAAACTCCAAATCATTAATTTTCACCCGAACAAGTATAGCTTCTTTGTGAGAAGAAGCATGTTTTTCAGAAAAATCGCAATTTATAACATAAATGTTGTTTTCCTCTTCATTCTCCAAGTAATTGTATTTCATTTTCCTCTTCTCACAAACGGTTGCGATATGACCTTTTTGTTGACAAATATAGCATGATGCAAACTTAAACTTGCATTGATTTTTCTTTCCACATCCTCACAATTCTTGGCTCCTCCTCTTGTAATGTGTCTTCGGTCCGTTGCCAATTTTGATGAATTTGGTTTACTCTGATTGATATCCATATCTGCACTAGAATTCCTAGCTTGACTGTAGACCAAATCTTCTTTTGGTAATAATCCTCTTCTATAATAGTGCTCCAGGAACCCCAGTTACGAACTGCTCCCAAACAATCAGATGAGGAAATGGAAAGCTGAATCCTGAACTTCCAGAGATACAGAAACAAAAATCACGGAACGCGGACAAAACGAACGAAACCCTAACTACAAAACCTGTTCTGATAAAAAAACCTTTCAAGGACGCCACCACAGAAAGACCAAACACATAAAAAAAATCCACCTCAAAATAAATCAATCTCTAAATGAATACATTAGTATATGTGTATATATGTTAATAACTTTTCATTAGAATACTGTTCAGTACACTCTCTCATATCTATGTAATCACTAAAAATAGTACTTTCAGTTAACAAATATAATCATAATGGATCCGTATATCAGGGATTTTAGTGTAAAAAAAGCAGACAATTTTGCTCTAAGAGATGCTAATGAAGCAAAACAAGTACTGAAGGTAAATGACTGCCATTCCAATTTCAGAATCGTACACAATAATATATCAAAAAATCTTTATGAATTTACAATATTTTTAGAAGAACTAGATACAACAATAGACTGCATAATACTTACTGAAACTCGAATTATAGATGACATAGGAGTATACAACATAAAAGGATATATAACCCTCTATAACTTTGGTAATTTAAATAAAAATGATGGAGTGGTACTTTTCATGAAGTCAAATCTCTACCACTCATAGAAGACTTTTGAAATCAATGGCACTCATTTGCTACAGTTACAAGCTATAATTAACGAGGAAATTATTGTCATTAATGCACTCTACAGATCACCGTCAAACCGACAAATTGAACCCTTCTGAGAAGAACTGAGCAATATAATGGATAACCAATCAAAAAAATTTACTTATAGTGCGTTTATTGGTGACATAAATATAGATTTAATCGGAACTACAGAAGATTTCCAAACATACCTGAACACACAAGAAGAACATGGATACATCTCAGCAATAAATACACCTACTAGACCAGATTCAGGTACTTGTCTAGACCACATATTCATTACTTCAAAAAGTGAAAACATTGACTCATTAATTCCGATGACAATAGAAACCTGTATTACAGACCATTACACTACATTTCTACAAATAATATTTACAAATGAACAAACAAAAACACGAGAGGACCAAAGCACAAAATTCTTTAAACAAATAAACGAAAAAACACTGTTGAAAGATATGGAGCATATAGATTGGGAAAAATTCTATGGAATTGACGATCTGGATAGATCCGTATCTAAATTTATCGAAATGATCGACAACGCTATATATAGATCCACAACAAAGGTAAGGATAAAAAACAGAGACATTAAAAGGAAAAAATGGGTAACCGGATCATTACTGAGATCTATAAATAAAAAAAAATGAAATGTTTCATGAATTGAAAAAAAATCCTGAGAACAAAACCATAAAAAGAGAATACAACGCCTTCAAAAAAGTATTCGAAAAATTAATTAAAGAAAGTAAAGTGAGTTATTACAAACGTGAAATAGAAGGAAAGATCAGCTCAAAGCAAATGTGGGAAGTAGTTAACGAATTAACAACACCCAAAAGATCTAGTGGAATAGCATCGATACAAACCGAGAACGGAAATGTTGCCCATGATCCAAAAGAAATTTCTGAAGAATTCAATTCTTTTTTCACCAACATAGGAAATAAATTAGCAAATAAAATTGAACAACATACAAACTATAAAGAAATGAGGAACAAATCAGCCAGCACACTATTTCTCTTTCCAAGTGACCCGAGCGAGGTAATGAGTACTATCTCACAATTAAAAAACAAAAAATCGCCGGGACCCGACGGTTACAAATCAGAGACGCTGAAAATAATTTCAAAATATATAGCTGAACCACTAACATGCATAATTAATAAATCATTTTCAAGGGGGTACTTTCCTGCTACATTCAAACTATCCACTGTCATACCTGTATACAAAAATGGTGAAAAAACCGAAGTCTCAAATCATAGACCAATCGCTCTTATCTCTAACCTCAGCAAGATCCTAGAAAAGATAATCAAAAGAAGACTCAGCAGTTTTCTAAATAAAAACAAATTACTATCAGAAGCACTATATGGCTTTAGAGAAAGAAAGTCCACAGATGATGCAATAAAGGAACTCACAGTAAAAATATATAAAGCCATAGATAATAAAAATCCGTCCGTGGCAATTTTCCCAGATCTAACAAAGGCTTTTGATACTGTTGACCATACTATTCTCTCAAATAGCCTAGATGATCTAGGAGTAAGAGGCACAGCACAAGACCTTTTCAAGTCTTATCTAACCGGCAGAGAACAACAAACAAAAATCAACACCATAGTTAGTAGGAAGCGGATAATAGTATGCGGTGTACCCCAAGGAACGGTCTTGGGACCTCTTATTATTAATGTTTATTTGAATAATCTATTCTCTGCAGACACACAAGGTAGCATAACCAGCTTCGCAGATGATACTGTTATATATTACGAAGATGACAACTGGAGTGACCTGAAAAATAAAGCTGAAAACGATCTCATCCAAATGAAAAAGTGGTTTGATAACAGGAAATTATCTATTAATGCCAAAAAAATGCTTTACCTACCCTTGTGTAGTCTATCCGTGAATCTCCCAAGGTTCAAAAAAATTTCAATAGGAGATGACTTTGAGATCTTACAACCAAAGAGCGTCAAATATTCGGAAATAATGATAGACAGTCACCTTAGATGGGACGTCCACGTAGATTATCTACTCAAAAAACTCCGAAGAGTACTTTTTGAGTACAAACAAGTGTCATCTATACTAGACCCTGAACAAAAAAAAATCCTCTACCATAGCTTAACCGAATCTCACTTGAACTACGGCATCATCGGATGGGGTGATGTATACAAAACATGCTTGAAACCTTTAGAAATTATTCAAAGGAGATTTAAAAAAATAATGTTCAACAAAAATAACCGCTACCCGACCGAAGCACTATACAAACTGGCAAACGTTTTCGATCTAAGAGAACCATATTTCCTCAAACTAGCGACAACACAGTACTCACACTCAATAGAGCTGATCATTCACTCCCACAAATATGAGACACGAAAAAGGAACAAATTCATTCTCCTGCTTATGAATAAGTCAATTGGACAATGCAGCTATCAGTATCTGGGACCAAAAGCCTTTAACAACATTCCAGAAAAAATAAAAAACGAACCAACAATTCATCTTTTTAAAAAGTCCCCAAAAAAAATTATTTATGATTCACCACCACTTTATATTTGCTCATTTCTTGGAATTTGAAATTGAGATTTTTCTTCTATTCTTGCTCTTTAAATTTTCTAATATACCAATCTCACAGTTTACATACCAATCTAACTTTTATTTTATTGTTATATTTATATACTATTATAGGCTTTTAACTTAACTTAACTATATTTATATGTAATTTTATATTATCGAATCGTATTTCATACACTTAGATCTACCTGTATTTTGTATTTCATAATGTATTAGATATACTTACTAACGCTCATGTTAACCAACGAAACCTGCATACAGATGCATGTATATCTCGATATATATGCATCTCGTAGGTATTGTCTATTTATTCATACACCTATTTCATTTTACTTTATATTCTGTAAATTACTGTAAATGTGAGTGTGAATAAATCATTTATTATTTTTATTATTATTAATCATTCTAACTCCATGACTGCAAGCAATTCCGATAATTTTTTCTAATGCATTATCCGTTTTCCCTTCAAAAAGTCTTTCCCTAATTTTACACTCATTGAAACGATCTGTCGAAATAATTTGAAGTTATTTGAAATCACATTTTAGTGCTAAAATCTTGATATGTGCCGCCCAATCTTCAACTGATTCTTCTGAACTCTTAGTTGTAGCATAAAAATTCTGTCTTTCCACGAAACTACACTGATTAGGAATACACAAATTCTCAAGCAGTTTATAAGCTTCCTCATCACAACATATTAGTAGCATCGACTTCTTTTTCTTTTCATCTTCAATATTGTCTGCCGTAAAGCACTGTTTCAGTCTCGTTGAGAATATTTTTCAATCTGTTTCTCTGTATTTGAAAGGTCCTAATTGTGACAAAAGTCCATTTGAGTTATTATGGCTCATTATGGATCTATTCAACACCCCGTCGCCAATTACTTGTTCTTGGGTGGAATTTCAGAAATAAGTATGTAATATTGACGTTCAAAATTATTTATTTTTCACCTGTTAGCTGTTACAACTCTTGTTCCCACGCTATCTGGATACAACTCAATAATACTAAACCATAATATCACAAACACAAAGCTTAAAACCATTTTGGTTTAAATTGCATCAATGATAAAATATAGTTTCACTGCCTAATTTATTCAAACCGCTTTCATTCATCCGATAATATAATCTTCAGACACTTTCCCCCACTCACTCATATTCCAATTAATTACAGATTGAAAATTGAAAAAGTACAATTTTGTTCTATATAATCCAATTGTTAATGTTTCAATTGAATTTTGTGATGAAGGCTACCACAAAAAGAAAAAACCCTTCATGTGTGTCCGTGCAATTTGCAATTTGGTAGAGATTGCGACGCACTATTTCGAAATTCCACCCCCTTTTGATCGGTTAGTGTATGATTTCCCCCTACTGAAATCTCTCAACAAACTCAATATATTCCAGCTCCTTTCAATGTTCTACTTCTGAAGATGGAAAGGTATTTTTTTGAAATGCTTCTAGTTTAAAAAAGTAAGAATCATATTTCATTCATGGAGAATGAGAGACCCCCCTCTCTCGGTTAAAAACTCCAGTTCGAGAATTCGAACTACTTTCAACAAATAACTGAAATAAATCAAATGAGACTGTGTTCATCCGAAGTATTTCTTCGAGAAGGCCCAGAATGATTAAAAATAACAAATAAAATAGATTTTTGTTCGAAACTTTTTCGACACATGTTTCAGTATTAATTAGTTTCCAAGAATCATATATGCTTATCTTTTTCGTTTTATCCATATTCACTTGATCTCTCACTTCTCTCAAGCAATCATGGGTAAATATATTCCTCTCAAGCAATCATGGGTAAATATATTCATCAAACGTTTGTTTGTATTGCAAATCGCAAGTCTTTCATATCGAACCTAATCCCTCTAATTAACTGAAACTTCTAAACAGTACATATTTTTGTAATATACACTTTTCGTCCAATGGTAAAAGGAAGAACGTGAGTGACGAGTCAGAAAATCATAAATAGTTCTTTACAAAACAAAACAAAAAAGCACGATTATGGAAATGGGGAAGCCTCGGGCATTCCAGTAGCGTCCGTTATTATGACAAAGATGCATCGAGCAGTCTAGGCACGTTTTACGTAGAAATTCCACCGAATTTTCTATCTTTGATAATAAATGTAAGGGGAGTGGCCGAATAATTCATTTAGCTTTTGTTAGGCGCTCACTGATTCACCTCAAATGTAAATTTCTTCGAGGGATGAGACGTCGCTTATTGCATGTCTAACATTTTACTTTGGAAACTCTTTCATTACTTTTCCGATATACAATTCATCATCTGACAAGAAAGATGAGATTTGAATTTCGAATGTTGATAGTTCGGCTCAATTTAAGAAGGCTCTTTGGAATGCAGATCTAGAGAATAAGATTATATTGCCAGATGATGCATACTGAAGTTACGAAAGAATTGAATACCGGGAGTGCTAAAATTAACCTCTGATTCATACTGGTTTTAATTACTTATACTATACAAATTAACTCAGTCAATAAACATAAAAGAATTGGAGTACTCAATGAAGCAGAGATGCTATAGCAGTAGAGTTTGAAACACAAACAAAGAAAATAAATCTAATATTTGATTTGATTTTATTCCATGGCATTCGTTTGTGTTTTTTCTTTGAGTACATCTTCCTTTTTCGTGGTTGATTGTTTTCTCCCTGTGCTCGTGTTTCATAAATCTTCTTTGGTAATCTTTTTTGCAGCCTGCATAAATTGTCGAATCTTCTCAGTTGTCTATTAGCTTATCGTTTATTGGTTCCATCGGTAATTTTTGTCCATATATTTCATTTTTTATTGCATTCATTCGGCTTTTATATTTTCTGTTAGGCTTCATGTTTTACTACCATGCGTGATTGATGGTTTTACTTCTTGGTACTTCGTTATTCCCAGAGAAAGATGTTTTTAAACCGTTAAATTTTAACAGTATGCTGATGATTTTGTCAACTACAACTCGAAATAAAAATGGGATAACTGGTAAAATGGAAGAATTTTGTTTGGCCCCACAAAAATTCACTACCACATAATATACTAGCAAACCCCAAAATGGTAAATAGGAGTTTTTCATCCCTTCTCAAATTCAGTCACATACCTGGGAAACACCCAACTACACAAACTCACATGGAAACCTCTAACCTTATATTTATTACTCTCTTCTTGAATTGAAAAAAACAGAGCGGATTATCAATGTGACTCACATTAGTATCATACAAGATCAAGAAATTTGCTGAGAACGCAGATATAGGCTTTCAGTGTATATATTTTCTCCACTTCTCCATTACTTTATTTTCTGTTATTATATTTCTTTCTCCGTCTATATTTCCTCAATCTTTTATAGTCATCATGTAATATTGATTCTTCTGCTATAGTTGTTCCAGTGTTCCATGAAATAGCTTCTGATCATTCCTAAAATGTTCTGACATTTTGTCATCTTCAAATTTATTTCAACATTTCCATTTGAAAAATTTGACTGCTGATCTTTATTTCCCTTCTTTGAATATATAATTTAATCTTTTTTTTGTATTGAACTCATTTTCCATGCTTCCTCATTTTCTTTGTTTGTGGAGAGAGGCAGGAACATCAGTTAAAAAATCGAAAAAATATTCAAAATAAATAGTAATTGTTATCATTTTAACGAAATATTGATTCAGCGAGCTGAACCTCGTTTAATAAATTATCTCAAACATATATGAATATATATATATATATATATATATATATATATATATATATATATATATAATTACTATGAATTTGAAATGAACTTTGTAGAAAGGATATTCCTTGAGGTTGCAGTCAAATTTAATGGCCAGTGAAAAAAGAAAATCCCTTTCTTATTTTGTCAAGCTTTCGAAAATGTTTATTTTCATTATCAAGACAGCTGTGGAAAAGGAAAACACAATTGTAAAATGCAATTTCACACAAATTTATAGAACTTACTAAGGTGAGGTTAAGTGAAGACAGCGAACTAATCACCATTTTGTGAATGAGGAATTTTTTTTCAAAATCATATCACTATGAAACACTACAAGTAATATATATATAAAAATTAAACAATTATAAAAGCACATATTGTTTGGGAAACTTAATTTAAACAATTTAAAATTTGACAGGACAATTACCACATGGTTAAAGCATGACTGAAAATGGGAATGGTGGATGACAGGAAATGCATGACATAAAATGTCAAGTGTCATATGTCAAAGTCAAAATGTCATGAAAGAAAAATGTGTTTGGTCCACAAAACAAAAGGAAATAGTGCCAATCTATACGACAAAAATTAATAAATGAGAGAAAAAATCGAGAAATACTAAGCAGTTTTCTATATTTTAAAACTTTAGTTTGAATCAAGTTTCAACAAGTAATTGTAAATAACACTGAGGTTGGAAATATCAGATCGTTTATTCATGCTATTAGGTTAATTTTTTATGTAAACCATTTCAAGGAAATTCTTTTGTGGTAGTCATTCTCTACTGCTAAAATGGAAGGGTTGTTGAAATTACTGAAATGATTAGAATTTATATTATGTTAGCTAATGCACAACTATTTCTTTATTTTACAATCACTCTTATGAGATTATGAGAATAAAAAAAAATAGTTGTGCTGAAAATAATATAAATTCTAATCGTTTTAGTAATTTCGAGAACCCTTCCATTTTAGCAGTAGAGAATAACTACCACAAAAGGAATTTCCTTGAAATGGTTTACATAAAAAATGAACCTAATAGCATGTGACAATTGTTTTCTTGATTTTTTTATTAATTTTTGTCATATAGATTGGTATTTTCCTTTTTTTTAAAACACATGTTTCTCCCATGACATTTTGACTTTGACATATGACACTTGACATTTTATGTCATGCATTTCCTGTCATCCACCATTCCCATTTTCAGTCATGCTTTAACCATGTGGTAATTGTCCTGTCAAATTTCAAATTGTTTAAATTAAGTTTCCTATACAATATGTACTTTTACAATTGTTTAATTTTTATATATATATTACTAGTAGTGTTTCATAGTGATATGATTTTGAAAACAATTTCCTCATTCACGAAATGGTGATTAGTTCGCTGTCTTCACTTAACCTCACCTTAGTAAGTTCTAGAAATTTGTGTGAAATTGCATTTCACAATTGTGTTTTCCTTTTTCGCAGCTGTCTTGATAATGAAAATAAACATTTTCGAAAGCTTGACAAAATAAGAAAGAGTTCTTCTTTTTTCACCGGCCATTAAATTTGACTGCAACCTCAAGGAATATCCTTTCCACAAAGTTTATTTCAAATTCATAGTTATTCTCAACTAGTCCAGTCACGAGACTACCCTCCTTCAATATATATATATATATATATATATATATATATATATATATATATATATATATATATATATATATATATATCACGTTGAAGAAGTTCTTGAGAGAGGAAGCGAGCGAGGTCGGCCATGTTTTTCCCCAGTGGTAGAAAATTCCTTCAATCTTTTGGTAGTGGAACGGCTGCACGTGTGCTGTCGCTTCCTACTGAAGCAGCTCCTTTGGTTCGTCTGTAGCGGGTCCCAGTTTTAATTAACTTCGGACGATAGCGGTCAGAAAATTTGTTGACTCTGGCATACGGTCCTCCAAGGTGAACTATCCTTCGATGAAGATTCAGCGAGTTCTCCGGAAGTAATGGCGTTTGCTGGGTTCCCGAAGCTGTTCACTAAAGATTGACCGACCATAATCAGTTGTGAAGTGAAGTGTAACGATCAATGTCGATGGTGTTTGGGCATTCCACGCCTTCAGTAACGAGTTTGACTACCGACGCCTCTTCAGACGATCTGAGGGTGCCATCCGTTTTCGCAAACGATAAAGGTATTGAAAGAAGCTCGTGTTTCGAAATGGACGGGTAAATCAATTCGTCTGCCTGCTTCGTGAGCTATAATCAGATGACGTAGAGCACCCCTGTCAGCCTCTATAACCTCTTTCCGATCTTTGGTGGCCTCGATTTTGAAGAGGTCTGAGAGGGTCAAAACATAATTTTTCGGCATGGTAGCATGATAACTTTCAACAGGTTTCCCAGATGACTCTTGAAAAGCAAGCTGCTGAATAATATACTATATCTGATAGATTTTACACTCCAAATAAAACAAGATGCATGGAGCGCACGTAAACACAATAGAGTTACGGTGGCCATCTTAGGCGCCATCTTGAAACTCATGCACTCCAAACTTGAGGTAAGTAAATTTTGAGCATTGTGATGTGTTTGGCTGCCATTATTCTAAGCCCGCGGACAAGGAAGATATAGAGCACCAGAGTTTTGGCCGCCATCTTGGATAGCGGACTTCCGGTCCCAATTTCGCTTTGGCAACAGACAGATTCGTATTCAGCGGGGTCGAAATACTTTTAAAACGTTATTTCCCAAATTGTTACTTGAATTGTTTCTTGCACTTTATAGATATGGATTCCCTACTCTTGAACCTAGTCTAATAGTAATCAATTCAATACCGATTTCGTATTATTTGCCCCTCAACAGTACGGAGTAGTTCAGTCAATTACTTATATGTTCCAACCCCAATGAAATAATCATTTCCCAACCATTTTCCAGCTTTCATGAAAAAGCTGCTGTCTAAATGGGAATCACGTCTCAACTTCAAATATTGCAACTAATGTTCCTGAGTAACCATCTTGAATTCGAAATGACATCAATAACACCCAATTGTAATTCATACAGGACCATTCAACTCACCGTTCAGCTGAACGATAAGTGACTTATAATTTGTCCAGGAAGTCGGCATCCTGATGAGATATGTATATCAGAAGTAACTACAATATTTATAAGGGTGGGTCGTTTATATTATTTTTATATTCCTAAAAGCCTATAGTGGCAAAAGTTGTATATTGGGATCTGATTTCAGTAAAAAAATAATAAGAGCCCTCCGCCAGACCACTAAAAATGAGAAAATATATAAAAATGTGAAACTTAAATGCCTGTGCTGGGAAAAGTTTTGCAAGCATTCCTTATTCACATATAAAAAATATTTTTTCAATTGAAACTTATTTGGACCCCTCGCCTGAAATTGAATTCTGATACAGATCTCTTGTCACTACAGACTTTTGGAACTACCCTCCCTATTGCGCATAGTGTTCTAGAGCATAGGCGTCGGTTTTATTTTTAGAGCCGATAGTCGTCTGTTGACATATTGCAAGTTCAACAATATTTTTTATACGTGAATAAGGAACTATAACTGATAATTTTCTGGTAAAGGCAATTAATTTTTTTTATTTTGTAATTTGTTTTTGTTTTAAGGGCTGCGGCGGGAAGGGGAGGAAGGCTAATGTTGAAATGATAATAGAAAAAATGTAGACCACTACTCAACTTTTACCGATACAGGCTATTCATAATTATTCAATTGACCCCCCTTGATATTTATATTTATATGAAAATGAAATGTACAGTTATTACCATTATTGCTGTTAATTGAAGAAGTCAACTTATTGGTACCATTTGTATCCAACAGAAAATATGGAACAAGAATCAGAATGATGTCGTCTCAATCCTAAAACATCAACAACTCTGTTAGCTAAAAATTTAGTCGGAATTCTCCCAAATGCATGGCCGGTATAACTGACAAAATTTTGTAATTAAAAATATCCAGCAATTTTCACAGGAAATTTCCCTATCATACCTTCACAGTAGGAGATTTAAGCCGGTTCTGGCTCTCCCCCCACCACTATGACGTCACATGTGACCTTGAATGGTTGCAGGTGTGCAATGTGTGTGTGTTTGACCTTGAGATTTGACTTTGAGATTTGTCATTGAGTTTTGACATTGGGTTTGGTCGACTTTGAGATTCGACTACAGTTTTGACCTTGAATATGACCTTGAGATTCATAACATTAAGTTTTTACTTTGAGATTTGACCTTGAGTTTTGATGTTGGATTTGTTTCGGCAACTTAAAGATTTGATCTCGATGTTTGTTTGACCTTGACTAAAGTTGTGGTGTAGGCATACATATTCTGTGTAGTCATGACCTTCATGAATCCTTACACTCTCCAAGCGATGAGGACATTTATCCTGTGAGAGAGCTAAGAGTGAACTAGGAGTATTGATGAGTGTGTTGATGGTCAAGTGCGCAATGACCTTCACACTCCCATCTACTGGAAATGGGGTGGGGATTTCTCTTATAAAAATGTGTGGAGTCGTTGATGAGAAATCAGATGTTAGATAATATCATCAGAGTGAATACAGAGTACGAGAAGTTTCTCAATTCAGTGAGTGTATTTTTTATAAGGTGAAATAATCTATATTTTTTCATACAGTCTTACTATGTCTTTTCTTCCAAGAGTTGTGGATTTAAAGAGAATCAATTCTTCAATAATTGAAAAGAGGGTGGGAGCTTTTGAACAAAGACCAATATCATCATTACCCATCGGTAAAGCTTTCAACATAATTGGTATGACGATTTGTATAACCCGATATGGAAGATCTATTCTGATGACATTACGTGATGATAATGATACTTTATTCAAATCATGGTTGTCGAAAAGTATTTCAGATGGATTCGATGCGGACAGTGTCAGATGCATAAATGCTTCAGATTTCAAATATACAATAACATATTTGGGTCAGAGTCCACAAGTAGCAGGGAGTTTGAGAACTCGACCTCTAGTAGAATTCAACTACATTAAATGATAATATTGTTAATATGTTAATAGTTAGGATATAGTGATTTTATGTTGAATATAGATATTTCTCCATTAAAAAATAACATTCAGTGAAGAAGTAATATATTTGGAGCATCACATTTTTCTCATGTAAGTAAAATTATTTGAATATCAATGGAATATATTAACAAATCGTTTTTTCTTTTCAGTTTTCAATATGTGGATGCATTACTCGAGTCAATGTTGGACGGAAGCCGTGGACATCAATACAGCCATCGAGAGATTGAACTCCTACTTGAATGCTTTGTCCTCCATGCCACTGTCTATGATCTGAATGTTTGCTTCGATGAAGATGAAATCCAAAGATGTGCACATTTATCCGAGAAGTACGTCAAGGGTGCAGTACTTTGTGAGGAATTCAGTCAAGGCATCATGAGAATACCACAGTTCTGTGAAGAAATGATCAAATTGGATCTGGAAGGATTTCTCCACACCCTTTTACCATTCCTGCCCGATGACATAATCGAGAAATATCAACTATATGATGAATATGATGATGAATATAATCATGTAGATATTTGATATGAAATAAAGCACATATTTACAAAATCTTGTTTAATAATTTTCCCATTACACATAAACATTATTGATATCCTCAAAAATATTCAGATACAATACAAAAATGAAATATTGAATATTTCAAAGTGAATTACGAACAGAGCCATCCAATGCATTGTAAGTCAAGAAGGTGTCGTGTATAATGAGTGCATAGACTTTGGTGTTGGCTGGAAATTTAGTTTTTCTTGTTTCGAACTCCAGCTTGATATCCACTGTAGATGATTTTGTAGCATTCGGTTGATGTAAACAATCAATGATGAACAGGGGATTCTGTTGAAATGCTTTAAGATCCATAAGAGGTTCACTCATATCTTTGTCATAATAACTACGTTGAAAGTCCTCATATGCATAGTAAGCTGAAGAGAATAGCTTTTTATCAAAGTCCAGGTTCCAACGCTCATATGGGTAGACTTCAGAATTCAAATACACTCGGATGTTATTAATGTCTGCATTTATGAATTTTGTCATATCCAGTGTTCTGTTTTCGGATGCGTTAGTACTTTGAAAACCAATAATTATGAAGCGAGGTGTTTCCAAAGTGTTGGTTGTTTTTATTGCCCATATGTCTGAAGATGTGCTGCGCAATGAGGGTAATTCATAAAGATCCCACATACGATAAGCCAACTTGATTTTTGAATTCAGGCCACTCTTATTTATTCTACTGAATAATTTGAGCTTCTGCTTGTCATCGGGTACAACATGTTTTATTTTCCATTCAATCTTTGTAATTTCCAAAGAGGCATCAACTTCTCCAATATATGAATTCTTGAATGATCGAGCTATAATCAAAATCAGTTCTTGTTTTGCATTCAGAATGCTCTTTTTATAATCCTCGGCAAAACCCATCAAATATTTCCACTGAATAAATGACTGGGTGCATCAATGATGTGTTGTTTTGTGTCGGAAAGTCTCCATCCAGTTGTCAAAAGCATGTGAGAGTGTGATTGCCCAAATGAAACCATATTCTTCATTGTGGATGTTATACCTGGTTTTCGAACAACGGCAACTTGCTCACCACCCATTTCATAGCGGATCTCATCGAAGAGGAATGCCAAAGCATTGTTGGAAAGATAGCATACTTTGTTCACTTCTTTTGGAATGAAATTTCCCTCAATGTAAATGAAACTGTCGGCAATGTCCAGTATTATATCTTGATTGTTGATTGCAATTCGGATTTCATCTGAATTCTTGAACAATGGTGATCTGTACGGCTTATAGGTATGCTCGTGCAGACTTATGAGAGAATGATCGACTACTGGTTCATTGAAAATATTCAACTTGTCACTGTTTGCTTCGAGTACCATTTTATTGTCGAATTCTGAGTCCAATAGATTTTAGAAAATTAAGATCTCTCGCTGGCAATGTATGTCTTTGCCGTTCAGCATACACTTGTGGAATGACCTTCTTCCTGGCAAAGCTTTTCTTTTTGACGATATTTGATGAATGACGATCTCTGTTTGGTGAAAATATTTCGTATTCACTGTTTTGTCGTTTGTTGTAGCAAAAACCCATTACATTCGTTATTGTAATTTCTTCAATTCCAATATGACAACTATTTCTTCCACACTACCGAAATCAATGAGATTATTTCGATGATCCAATATGCGCAGAGTAATGTTGTCGATGAACTGACGTCCTTCTGGGCTGATGGGCATATAAATAATGTTGTTTGGCTCTTTTGTTATATTATAACCCGGCTCAACATCAACATCAAATGAAAAAAGAATATGATTCTCTTCTTCATTTATGTATGATCCTGAAATGATATTGCAATCCAATCGAATGAGTCTCACGGGTACAATATTCACAGGAGATGTAGATTCATGCATGCGATTTGCACTGAATTCTTTCTTCTCGAATCCCAACAGGGATGCTATTGAGTTTTCATGTTTCAGGTTCACCACATACTTTGATTGCATCATACATTTGAATGTATTATTGTTTGCTCGGAGGCTGAACAATTCATCCAATGTGGTGTCATCATGGTTCACGCCATGGAATACGTGGAATTCAAGTTCTCGTTGGATAACAGCATTTATTTCTTCTATCTCATATGCGCCACTTGGTATTTTTATAACACGTTTAGAACTTACTGTGGAGGCTTTATTTGCGGGAATGAAGAAAGTGATCAAGTTGTTTGTTTCCGTGACATTGTGGATTGTGTTGCATCCATAGAATCCCAAAAGCCCCAATCCATAACGGCTATTCTTATCCAACTCAATGGGTGGGTAGAAGTCTGCACTCAAGACACTGGTTCCATCAGCTTGTAGCTCGAACTTTCGTGACATGACTGATTGCATTCATATGATAACAAATCATTTTATTGTTGTTCACAACACAATAACAACAAAATAAATTTTTTTATTGGCGCCAATATTACAATCATCGATGGTGCAATAACAACAAAATAGTTTCCGAGGTATGGGTCCATCATTCACATCACTGGAATTTGATGTTTCAACACTTGCATTGTCCATGTGATGTTCATAGCAATATTTATATTTTAAAATATCAATATCCTCTTGAAGGTGTTTGGGAAGTATTTCCCAAACCGATGCAATTTCATTAGCTGCACAAGAAATCATGACCTCTTTGGGCATATCTGCAAGTTGACCTTTACTCATTTTTTTCAAGCTGCGTAATCTTGAATATGCGATGAGGGAATGCCCCATTCTCTTAATAGCCTCTCGATCCATTTCTGGCGTGAAATGCATTTTAGCTTTTTCGGGTGATTGGAAGAGAGATAAACTTCAAGCATAAGTGTCCACACACAACTGTATTGTATTTCTGCTCACGTTCATAATTATACATAATTTTTTCGACTGCATGTGTACCTTTCCGGAAGTAATGGACCAACTCCACTGGTGGGGGTAAATCTCCAAAACTGTCGAAATATGTTGAAACTCTTCCAATTTTCCTGTATGCCACCCAATGTGTTCCTCGACCGCTGAATCCATCCAAATTGATGATGGCTATTTCATGATTACGTGGTCCTGAGGTTGGCAAATTATCACGCATGAACACACCACGAAAGTGTGGAATTTTCAATTGTTTGGCATAATATGTAAGATCTATATCTGTGAGAGGTTTAAGAGGTAGGGCATCAATTAGTTTTTTGATGTATATGGTTTGAGGTAGATACCAAGACCTTTGCGATATGGTTTCAAGAAAATACCACTACCCTTTTTTCCTAAAGCTATCGCCTCCATCTTTCTGTTATGATGTTTTACCTCTTCCAGATCATTCCTGCTCGCACTTGCTGAATTTATAGCTCTGCTTATACCTGCAGCAGCACCAGCCAAACTACCCAATGCAGATAATCCGGCAAAAATTGGTATCAATGGTAAAATTCCACCAACTTTTGGAATAGGTATTATGCGAGGTGTGCGAATTTTTTTCTTTCCGCCTGCTGCTTTCAAATATTTACGTGCTGCTATCAATGCCATAGTTGTGGCCATCTTTCTATTGTTTGTCACGATTACCACCAGCTTTATGTAATTCATCCCGAACTTTTTGTACAATTCCTGCTCCGAATGCTACTTTTCTGATTTTATTTCGCCCATTTTTCTTCGATGATTTATTTTTTCTCCTTCGTTGTTTGACATTGTTCACATCACAACCCATACCGAAACGCCTTTTCGCCTTCATTATGTTGGTGACGAGTAGAGCGGCTGCTCTCTCACGAATGCTTGCGTTCTTCGATTTGACTCTATCCCAAGCACTGTATTCAAGCTGTTTGTCCGCTTTATGTCTAGCTTCAATATCGTCGAGATTCTCCGAGTATTGAATGTCGTGTGTTTTACAGGCCCTATCTAATTTATTGATGCCTGGATCGTTGCGAGCCAATCGTTTTTGTAATTTAGTTCCGGGTCCACAATATTGATATCCTCCAGGTAAATGCAATTCAAACGGCAATTTATTTATTAAAGAATTTACAAATCCTCGACCTTTTTTTTTATTATTCGATCTGTTGCTTTTACGTCTGCTCCGTGTGGTGGTAGACATTTAACTGAAACATATCTCACACATCTTGCATTAATAAGTGCCGAACCGTCAAACAATGCGCATTGTCAAGCAAAAAGAAGAGTTTGCAGTAGATAATTTGGATGGGAAAATCGGGACTGGATTAAATGGGGCGAACTCATTGAGACATGGTCCACTACGTCCATCATCTGTTCGTTCGCTAATCATCGGTCCGTCAAATTGCGGAAAGACAAATGCCATGATATCTCTACTGACACATCCACAAGGATTGCGATTTGCAAACGTTTATCTCTATTCAAAGTCGTTGAATCAGCCGAAATATGAATACTTGCGCAATGTGTTAGCGCCAATAAAAGGATTAGGTTTCTTCACATTCAGTAATAATGCAGACATTGTGCAGCCCTCTGATGCCAAACCAAATTCAGTTTTCATTTTTGATGATGTGATTTGTGAAAAGCAGGATATTATCCGATCATATTTTTGTATGGGACGCCATAAAGATGTTGATTGCTTCTATCTTGCACAGACCTATTCACGAGTTCCCAAACAGCTAGTGCGTGACAATACCAACTTCATCGTCATATTCAAGCAAGACGAGATGAACTTACATCATATTTTCTCTGATCACGTCTCGCCCGATGTCACATTCAAAGAATTTCAAATGATGTGTGTGAATTGCTGGGATGATCAATATGGATTCCTTGTCATTGATAAAGATCGAAAAGTATGTGATGGACGATATCGCAAAGGATTTGATAGTTTCATATATCATTTATATCTCAATTCGAAAAGACTTAATCATTCATCGAACTCCGTCAAGGTCACTACAATAAACTCGTCATCGAAATAATGAATCTCTTGCGAGATGAATGTGTAGAAACCAAAATGGATTTGAAACGTCAACTAGTTCAAGCGACCGAAGCTGTTCGACAAAAATTCAATTCCATCAAAAGTGGAAATGTGGAAGAAAAGATTGCCCTTGAAAAACTTTATGATCCTATCAAGAAACCACTCGATGCTCTTTCTTCTGCTGCTATTGTGAAACCGTCTACATCTTCTCGATCCATTCGAACCAGCACTCCAATTGGAAAAAAACAATCTTTCAGCAGTGACGTGTCATTTTCAGATATTGATAATGAAACCATCAAAGATGTGGATGGTGAGAAAATAGCTGCAACTACTTAAACCACTTCATCAATGTCTAGTTCACGAGATTTGGAATCTTCCAGCAATGGTTTGAGACTGAAACAACATTTGCAAAATATTAGAAATGGCAATAGTGCATATGATGTGAATTATGGTGTGAGGGTAGATCCTTCAACACAAACACTAAAAATGGGAAATCTAGAAGTCCGTTTTGATGATGGAAATATTTCCTTCTGGAATGGTACTATGCAATTACGTCAATACCCTGGCACTTCAGATTTATATAACTTGATATTCCTCAAGAAACCGCCTGGAGTTGGTGATGCAAAAATTCGAAACACATATATCGAAATTTTGGAATTTACGAAATCATTGTACAAAAAGTATGAAATGAAAAATGGAATAAGATATAAAAAATCAAAGAAATATCAAGGAGTCATAAGGCCACTATTGAAATCGAGAAATAATTCCAATACATTTGTGAATCAAAGCGGCGAAGGAATCAAAAAATTAAAGTCGCAGAAAGTGTTTACATCAAAGCCGAAGAATTATGTATACTGGAATAAACCTAAAGAGTCAGTGGATCGTTTGCGATTGTTGATTGCTTCGAAAGCATCCGGTCACACAGGACATGAAAATGAGATCATATCAATAATAGAGGAGCTACGTGAAGAAGGTATTATATATTGATACAACTTCATTGAACAATCACTTCATCATTGCGATATCATCAGAGAACAAGAAGAAGAATGGCTAATAATATCAAACGTCATATTGTGGACGAGTTACATAAGCCAGCTCGTCGTAACTTCCAGAGAAGATCAACTGTCGTCAAAGGCAGAGGAGATTTGTGGCAAATAGATCTGGCAGAATTTCAACCTTATGCCAAAATTAATAAAGGTTATCGATACATTTTGGTGGTCATCGATTGTTACTCTAAATATTTGTGGACAGAACCAGTCAGAACAAAACCGGTGAAGATATAACTGATGCCATGGAGATGGTATTGGAAGATGCCAAATATTCTCCGAAACATGTGCAAAGCGATCAAGGAAAGGAATTTTACAATAGCAATTTTTCGTCATTGATGGAGCGAAAAAATATTAAACATTATTCCACTTTTAGTACTACAAAAGCATCTATGGCTGAAAGAGTAATTCGAACAATCAAAACTTGGATCTATAAGGAGTTTTCAATGAATGGAAATCATAAATGGTTGGAAATCCTTCCAATCATAACGCATAGATATAACCATAAAAACATCGTGCAATAGGTATGAAACCCATCGATGTTAAAACCACTACAGAGTTGAAAATCATCAAAAAGAAAAAAAGAAAGAAGATGAAAAAAATCAATCCAAAATATCGAGTGAATGACATAGTTCGTATTAGCAAGTATAAAAATGTATTCGAAAAGGGTTATGAAGCCAACTTCACCACGGAATTATTCAAAGTCGTCAAAGCCAACAGCACATATCCACCAACATATATTCTCGAAGATATGGATAAGAATCCCATTCAAGGCTGCTTCTATGAAGCTGAATTGCAGAAAACTCAAAATCCTGACGTGTACCTTGTCGAGAAGGTATTGAAGAGAAAAGGCCAAAAAGTGTTTGTCAAATGGTTAGGTTTTTCCAATGAACACAATTCATGGATCTCAAAGAATGCCATTTTGTAATATTTCTATATGATATAATGTTTTAGAAATAATAAACTAGTTTATGCTTCAAAGTATTTTTATTTTAATTGTCCACAACCCACACAATTACATTTGCACATTCAAATTCAATATGCTCAATTCAATACATTTATTAAATAACAACTATTCACTATCACTGTGAAATACATTGTTCAAGTCTTTTATGCACTTCTGATATGTCATCATGACAGCTTCCTTGGTGTTGTGGAATTCATTCAACTCCTTCTCTGCATTCTTGCGCAAATCATCGTTATTTTTCCGCTCCACATCAACTTTGGCTAGCAGAGAATCATATTGATTTTCAACTTTTGCCAAATCTCTCTTCATGATTGCAATGCGCTCCTGAAGTTTACTTATGGTTTTCACATCCTCTTGCAAACTTTGATCCTTTCCGTCGCACTGAGCAAGGACAGCTTTCTTATCAAGGATGCCTCTTTTCACCAACTTTTGAATTCCAACACATTTCTGCAGGGGGGCATACGATGAAAGATCAATGAAATTCAATAGTGATATGGAATCTGGGGTAAGAGATGATGATGATGCTGTTCTCCTTGAATTGCCTTTTTTTGACCTTCCTTTAGCCTTGGAAGAAGCGGGCTTTGGAACCACCAGGTCGGTAACATCGACTGTTTTTCTCCTCCTATTTTTCGCCCGTCTTACTTTCTCTTCCTCCTTATTGGGCGGCGAAGAACAGGTTGGCAATAATTGAGATATTTCAATATCACGTTCCAAATAATCAATTGTTGTTGCTGTTGCTGTTGTTGGTTCATCAGTCATCATGATAAACTCGGCCATATCAAAATCTTGCAAATCATCTGGCGTTGTAGTGTTGAAATGTTCAGGTTGATCCAATTCTGGAATCACACCATTTGACAAATACTTCTCAGCTCCATCACCCAACAAAGTTGATAAAATGCTGCAACTTTCGGCGGTATTCATTTCAACAACTTTAATGATATTTTCAAACTGAATGTAAGAATCAAAGATTGAAACTTTAATCTGATGTAGTAGGCATGTGTGTCACCTTTTATACACATATTTTCGACACTCTCCCTTCCATCTACACTCATGTGTAGGAGGGAGTACTCCCGCTACTTCTAACTGTATTCTCATATTCATTCGATATCTATAAATTGAATGGTTTCTGATGATTCATTCCTTCACACTAGCATCCAAAATGTCTAAAGTTATATGTGAAGCTGACTCTACCACTGGTCCCGTGCAACCCCTGGTAGTCATACCAAATCCTTCGAATAGTGCATCTATCCAGGACAATCAAGTCAGTTCAACTTCAATGACTATAGAAGAGTTGATGCAGAAAGGATGAGACGACAACAACCTACCGTCCGCGCCGTCATATGGGACCATAATTTGGAGCGATGGGTGCCCAATGAACATGAAGATCTTCAAGTCAATGCACATGCAGGAGATTCAGTCTACGACTCGGATGAAACGATATGTCTGGAATTGGATGAAGACATTGATTCGGATGATTCCATAGATTTTTTATATCCTTAACATGTATGAATAAAATATAATAAAATATTTCTTTTCTTTATTGTGTCAGATAATCCACAACGAAATATATATATATATATATATATATATGTAATATTCAATATAATCACTTCATTTGAATTGTGTAGTTTGAATAAGTCACATCACGCATACACACACACACACGTACACCACTATGAAAAGAGTGATGATAAATGAAAATAATAATGAAACCTACTATTTGGTAACTTGGAGTTATGCATATCAAAAGGCAAGAAAGACGTATTGGCAATATGTGGCAGCAGATCGAATGAGATTCCGAAGAAGAATAAATGAAGCTGCTAACATTATTGATCCAACATTGAATGCTGTTCATAGACTGAAAATATTCCATCAAAGATTTTGTGATTGATGAATAAATGTATAGTATGAGCTATATAACATCATGTTTCATTTTCCCAAGTGAGATCGTATATTTGTCCCTTATATATATATATATATATATATATATATATATATATATATATATATATATATATAAGTTTCAAATAGACTCATTTCCGTAAGTAATTTGATAATATTTTACGTGAAGACTGAATGTGATTTCACTAGATATAAGTTTTTTGCTTATTCTTAACTTCATAACATTATGTTCTCGGTTCCCAAGTAATATTTAAAATTTGTTTTGTCATATATCATTGTGGGCGCACCGATGTTCTTCAACTTTCATCATTCTGATGTATAACTATTTTATTATTCAAAAAATTAATTCTTGGTGGAGTAGAGGGTGGCGCCCCGCGCGCGCCCACCCTGTGGATGATGCCCCAACCATCGCATCATCCTGTGAGTACTACCTTCAGAATTTACCCTCCAATATCTACTCCACCTCTAATCTATTACAATGACATCATCGTCCGAGTCTATCATGATGACATCATCATCATCGTCACTCACAACCAACACTTCGTCCTCCACCGGTTGCAGTACGGCCGGCCGTCTGCGTGGTGGTCTGCGTATGCGCATATAGTCCCACCAGGAGTCACGGTAGTTTCTTCGCCACTCCGCGTCGCTCACACACCCGCAAGTATCGGTGCAAATGTGGTCATCCAGCATACCTTCTCGTCACTCAACCACCAAAGGTCGTCCCCATCAGAAGATGACTCGGACTCAGAAGATGACTCCGAATCAGAGTCCGGTCCCCAATCCATTGGTGGTCCTGAAGTCGACGCTTCCATAAGGTCACTGCTGGAACCGACCTCTGCTACTTGTATGTGGCCAACTGCTAACGGCTCCAACAAACTTGGAGGTGGTGAATCACCACGCTCCAACACATATTCACTCGAGTCAGCAGAAGCTTTAGTTACACCTGACATGATGGTCAGAAGTGAGGAAATGATCGACGTGCGACTCTATTTATATCATTCAGAGGAGTGGAGGGGATGTCAGGAGTGGGAATGAAGTGCGTAGTAGGAATGTGCTCGATCATTTCGAGTTTCAAAAATTCTAAGTCTCACAATTTATAAGAATATTTTATGTGTAGACTAAATGAGATTTCACTAGATTTTATTTTTATTTCCACATTGATCTATTTGCTTTTCAGAAGAGAAAATTAATTCTAGTTCAGATTTTTTTTATTGAGACCAATTTCACCATATGCAGAAATGTTTATTGTTTGGAAGTAGAAAAATTATAGGACTGTTATTAGGAAAGGTAATTTATTCAAAAAAAGTCAACATCAAAATAAAATTATATTTAAAAAAATATACAATATATGTAACAATCATTCCTGATCCATTATTTCAAATGAAACTAGCTATTGCAATAGCAACATATATCTGCCAATTTCACTTGAAACAATGGATCTTTACAGCGCGCACAAAATTTTGCCTCGATATCTCCCAACTTCCTCCTCAAGTGTAGATCCAATGCCCGACACCGCTGGTGGAAATTGACCATTCCGCTGAATGTGGAGAAACACAGAAAACACAAATTCCGCATCCCATCCCTCGTCATCACCTCTGTTATGCTGTAGTTGACACAGTACAGAAGGTCATCCTGGTGAGCGATCGATGCGGTATTGATTACCCTGCCTCTGGACAACACCTCATCCAGGTCGTCGAAGACGTCATCTCCTAGCCCCTCATCATCGGCAATCAAATGATCGTCTTCGTCTTCGTCAGCCAATGCTCCCTCATCGTTGACGGGATCCACTGCTGCTGCTGGTTCTACCTCTGCTGCATCTGCTTCACCTGCAGCATCTGCTTCTGCTTCTTCTTCCATGAATTCTGCTTCTTCTTCATGAATATTTATTTCTTCCATCATTTGGATAACTTCTTCAACTTCTCGTTCGATACACATTTTGATTATTCTTAACAAGATACTAGTTTTCGAATGAAGTCCTACCGTTGCAGGATTCAATTTATATTATTTTGGTCCTAATCCCACTCCAAGGAACTCACACATACCGAAACACGAAGATGAGTCTTAGAAATAACTTCCATACCCTCCCCAAAACATCCGCTCGCCTAAGGCGTGTAAACATCACCCATCCTGCATATTGCCAGCGCATGCGCTTTACATGGACTCCTCCTCCCGAAGAGTGGGGAAAAGGCATAAAACTACGAGTGCTGGATCGAAACAATCATTCCTTCGACTCTGCTCGCTGGTATCGATCTAACATTTTTAGCTTTGTTTCAGATTTTCATCATGAAAAATTCCACCCGATCGCAGGATGAGGCTGCTGCACTGACCATCATGCAAATTATGACTTTGGCTCGCCCTGATGAAAGTGAGAGTTGTGAGGATGTTGGTGTGGCGGGACCATCCCAAAGAGAAGGTGAAGTGATTCAGGATGATAGATTATCACAATGTTCCGAATGGAATAAGTCATTGCCAACTCTTTTGTCACCTGTACCATCCCTGAACGACGCTGGACCATCGAAGTTGAGCATGAAGCGCAGGTGTTCGGATTCCGATGACGAATTCACCACGAGACCTCCTTCGGTGAAGCAGCTAACCAAAAAGCAGGCTCCTATAAAGGCAAAAGTCTCCAAGAGAGGATCTGCCAAATGATCGGGACTGCAGAAGTTTGAGGATGGTGTGAGGAAATACAGCCCATACGCCATGCCAACTGCACGGGCCGCCAGTAATAGGCGGCAGCGAAATGTAGTACCCGACACAGCCATCGTGGTGGAATCCCTAGCACCGGTGGCGGCTAAACCGATCGATGGTAATTATCGTAGACCATCTGTTGCTTCAGCTAAACCTATACCAACATCGTCCAAGGTCGGAGGTGGGAAAAGAGTTGGAAAGTCGAATCCATCATCGTCTTCAATTCCAGACATTGCATTGTCCTTTAGTCGACAGTTGAAGGAGATAATGGATAAGGTTGGACGGGAGGTCCAACGTTCTCGTTCATCTTATGACGAATTGAGGCAAGTTCAATCAGAATATGATGAACACCTTCGACAGGCTTCCAAATTGAAAGAACGAATGGGAGAATTGGAAAAATTGAATCCCAATCGCAAGGCTCAATATCAGCAAAATTTAGCAATGTTTAAATTTTATGAGGGTGTATATAAGGAACATCGTGATAAATATCTCAAAAAAAAATTAATTCCTTTATTTGTAAAAAACTACCTTTTTTGGAATGTGCCCAATATTTTTCCTCTTGGAAAACGCAATCAATATGGAAAAGTTAGAAATATCAATAGTCATACAGCAAAAATGTGCTTTTCAGCATGGAGCATTCAGCTCATGAACTACAGTTTTGAACTTCTTTGGGCGGAATGTGCCAACAGGAGAAGATTTGAGTTTTTTCGCTTGCTTTCTTCAGACCACTTCTTGAAAATTGTATATGTTTTTTCATTGCGATGTTTTGACTTTTTGGTATTATAGAGAAACATCCCATTTCCCAATATCGTTCGATGTCTGTATTTTCGTGGATGTCAGAATCACTCATAGTTTCATCAGAATAATATAAAAACAAAAACAAACAACATTGCTAGGTGACGAGGCGACAGCCGAGTCACCCGCAATGTCCGAGACGGTGTTAAAACGCTAATAATCGAGTTACATTCAAAGCTTTATCGTATCATTGACAACGGCGATGCAAAAATAAAAGCAACAAGGTTTTATGTCATTTCATTTTGGCATTTCTAAAAGTCATAATTAAAATCATGCAAGATTTTGATATTCCTGACGATATATTAGCTGCAGCCAACACTATGGGGTTGAACTTGCTTCCGGACAAATCTAAAATCCATTATGAAAAAGAATAGCGGCAGTTTTGTAACTATCTGATGATCGTGGGCGCTGAAGGCAAAGGTGTATCCATCAAATTTGAAAACTGTCAAAATATTGTTCTACATGTTCATGAAAACTAGTTCTAATATTATTTGGTATCTAACGTATTATGCTTCCGTAACTAACGTATTAAATTATGGTAACTAATGTATTATGGGTAACTGAGGTTTCATGTAGGTTTTGGTACGTTAATTATGTTTATCGTATCATTGAAGATCAAGACATTTTTATATGAAATCTGTATTGATAATTAATAACATCATAAACGTACCAAAACCTACATAAAACCTTAGTTACTCATAATACATTAGTTACCATAATATAATACGTTAGTTACGAAAGCATAATACGTTAGATACCAAATAATATTAGAACTAGTTTTCATGAACATGAAAAACAATATTTTGACAGTTTTCAAATTTGATGGATAACCTTGCCTAGCGTCCACGATCATCGAGAGTTACAAACTTATAGTGTTGGCTACATTTTAAATGACATTAAACCTTGTTGCTTTTATAAATGCATCGTCAGGAATATCAAAATCTTGCATGATTTCACATTTTGAAATGACATTAAACCTTGTTGCTTTTATTTTCCCGATTAACTCGATTATTAGCGATTTAACAACGTCTCGGACATTGCGGGTGACTCGGCTGTCGCCTCGTCACCTAGCAATGTCCTCGACTATTATAAATCGCATAATAATCTCGTTATATTAATAGCTATAATAATTATTAATAAAGATTTCATATGAAAATTTCTTAATCTTAATATAATTACATAACATCAAATTCAAATCATTGTTAGGAATTTGTTATAGCTACAAGACAAAAACTTATCCAAAAGAAATTTGCTTTATTTAATGTCTGCGTATAATGGTCGTACAAAATAAAGTATAAGCATCTCGAACAGTTAGGAGTTTACCGATCTCCTTCAATATTTTCGTCGATGCGAAAACTCCTTAGTGTTCTTGATATTTAATATTAAGTTGCGAACACTTTTAATTACTTCGTCCATGATGATGTTAATTAATAGGATGCTAAGGGAATTTCCTTGTCGTATACCATTGTTTACAGGAATTTTCTCAGTAATTTCGCCGTTTACTTTTCATTCCGCTCATAAATATTTTCAGTGGTTTAAATAACATTATATGGCGCTTCACTGTATGACGTTTTCTGGTTGTATTCGATCGATACATCTCATCAGAGCCGGTTTGTTATATTGGAATGATTTGTCATCTTCTTACCACAGAACATTTATCTATTGATGTATATTATTTTGTGATCATTGACCATCTTCAGATATAAAATATATAGTTGAAATATTTTTGTGAGTGCTAAGAGACTCATAATCTCTCCCTTGAACTGATGAAAGATCCAGGTGATAAGCAGGCTGACTGAAATATTTGAATTTGGAACGAATTTAGTCGAGAAAAATGAGATCTGTAGAATAGATAATAATGGTTTATATAACAAGTATGCAAAATAATGCTTTAGTGGATCAATCGGAATGTTTTTGTATCAGTTTTCCAAATAAACAGTTCGGATATGCCACACAAATTTACTAGTTGTGTTTACAAATTACAGATTCTTTGAGGTGAAAGTACAAAAATTGTAATTTTTTTTTGCGAAAGATGTAATGTGTTACCAGTGGGCGCAATTATTTTTCTGATTTTCATATGTCTCTTTAACGTTTTGCATTACAATCAGTTCTAAACCACAAATATATTATCATCTAACTTATTTTATTTTCATTTGTTATAGTTTTTTCGTGACTAATGTCAAATGTCCATCTGATTGGATTTTTTTTCCAAAAACGATATATATATATATATATTTTTGGGGAGTTTCTTGGGTTATTGGATTCGTGTAGAAATAAAGGTCTATTTGATAATAAGATACGTTTCGTCCCCGGCCGGGGATATTTTCAATTCTATATTTTGTTATTCATCATGGCTGACATTTTGTGGGGAATTGATTTCTGGAAAGAATGTATAATGTTATTTTGTGAATTGTTAACATTATACATTCTTTCCAGGAATAAATTCCCTACAAAATGTCAGCCATGATGAATAACAAAAAATAGAAACGTATTTTATTATCAAATAGACCTTTATTACTACACGAATCCAATAACCCAAGAAATTCCCCAAAATTAATACAAAAGGATTCAAGTAAAGAGCAATAATATATATATATATATATATATATATATATATATATATATATATATATATATATATATATATATATATATATATATATATCTATAAAATCTAAAAAAAAGTATTAAGATTCATGCTATATGTAAAATCATTGGTGGAGTTTTCATTCCAATTTGTTAAGTAGTTTTTCCTGGGATCTTAGGAGGAGGTTATTTTGAGTTAGGAGAGATTACTAAGGCATATTTTTTCTTGTTATTGAAGACCACTTCTACAGAAATTTTGAGAAAAATATTTGCAAATATGTTAAAAGAAAGTTCATAATTTTTTTCTCAAGTGCATCATTCTCAACTTTGTAGTCAGATAAATGCAACAGAGGGTCTGGAAAAGTCGTGGGGAAGAACTATATACCAGACTTCCAAGTAAATGTGCAAATCACACACATTTTTTTCTTTCCGTAATTAAATGCTCTATACATTTTTGGAAGTCCCCAGAATAGCTGGTAAGTCAAAATAAATCTTGCAGTATGATATACATTTCCAATCACCTTTAAGCTATACTTATAAATTACGCATGTGTGTTAATTGTTTCTGCAATGAGTATTCCCAAGAAAACGTGTGCTGTCACCAAAAAAAAATTCAAATAGTATATAGTTCATTGCACTGACACACCCTGAAACATTTTCAGGGTGTTGGTTATGAGATCTCTTACTCAACAAAAAGAGTTCGCTGAAGTGTAACCATGACTTTGAGTACAGGCCCGCTAAATGCCAAATTGCTCACTTTTTTCAGTAGTGGAGCGTGTACCAAAAAACATACCAAAACTCAATATGAAAATATATCTGAAATGTGAACTGACCGGAATGCGCTCTGGCCGACCAGTTTCATTTTTAACCGACGAAAAACAAAGGAGTATAGGTTCTCCAGTCGACGGGTATATTTTTTTTTTTATGTATGATCACGCATAACTTTTTACAGAGTAGTTCGACATCTATGATTTTTTTTTTATTGGATAGGGTATACTTCAGAGTTGATCCCATTATAATTTGGGAAAAAGTCACTCCTAAAGGTAGAAAAATAGAGGATATTTATCGTTCATCCATTTTTACCCATTTACCGATTCTATCACTAATAACTTTGGACTGGGTTATCCGATTCAGATGATTCTTTTTTTAATGGACAGGGTATACTCGAAAATTGGTAATTTTCAGATTTGTAAGGGAATAATCCACCCCTGAGGGTAATGAAATAGGGGATTCATCTGTGAACCGATTCTGTTGGAACTTGGCACACATATAGGTAGTTCTGATGACACTACAACATAATTGATACCTGAAGTCAATTGAGTAGATAGTCACTCGTTGATTTCAGCCACAAAAAAGTAAAAAAATCTAAACTTTTCAACCATAAATCAAACCAACGAAAAAATCAACTGAAAAGCAAAAAATTAAATAAAACTTCTTAGTCTCAATGAGAACTGAGCTCCTAAACTGATATGACTAACTAATTTCGAGTCAGCGCCAAGCAAACAATTAACGAAGATCATTATATAACTTTGAAGAAGTAATCAAAACGCCGCCGTGCATTCCGCTGCCATCATTTTACGCTTTACCAAATTCAATTGCCAGTTTTTTTGGTGCCGACTCAAAATTAGTTACTCACATTAGTTTGGGAGCTCAGTTATCATTGAGACTGAGAAGTTCTATTTTATCTTTTACTTTTCAGTTGATTTTTTCGTTGGTTTAATTTTTTTCATTTACCATTCCCACATGTTGTAGTTGAATCTCAAATATTTGAGGAAAGGAAACCGTGAAATAAAAATTAACAGGAGACACCAATTTAACTAACGTGTAGTGCCAGCTTTTGGTGATCGCCCGAAATTTTATAGCATTGCCCTGAGCAGACCATGGACTTGGAGCATGGGGGAGGTGTTCAACGTGCAGCGCCGCAGTAGCGGAATCGGGCGAATTTGTCCCTATAGGGTCACTTATCTGAATTTACCGCTTTGATAAAACGGGTGTTTACAAAGTTCAATAAGTTTAAATTTTTTTATCGCAAACGTAGGCGACGTTTGTGTTGGGATTTGGCGGGTGAAATTTCAAATCAAAGAGAGACCCAATATCGAAAGGGCGCGTAGAATAAATGAACGACAATGAATGATTCGACCACAAATAACCTCAAATCAAATCGGGTCCCTTGGTGAGCGTTTATGTTTGAATTTTTTTTTTATGTTCTGGTTCCCACGAAAAGGGATATCTTGTAATGTTCAGAGAACATCGTGGGAACCAAGGGAAAGAAGGTAAGAGTTGGTGTTCTTCTTAAATTTCTGGAGGTTGTATGCCTCGGGGAACACCTCCCTAGGCAATGAGTTCCAAAGCCTCGCTGTTCGTTGGATGAACGAGTCTTTGGAAAGTGATGTTCTGCAGGTCTCCAAAGTGACCACGAAGGGGTGTGATGACTGAACTTGACGGGTTAGTCTCGAAGAGACTGCCAAAGCAGGAACGATTGTTGATATTTCAGAAGAGCATCGCCCATGAAAATATCTATAAAATAGAGACAAATCGCCAACTTTTCTACGGTGTTCCAGACAAGTGAGCGAGTTTGTAAGCGAGGCATCACCGACGAGACGAATTGCCCTTTTTTGGACAGAATCCAATAGCCTCAGGATATGTTTAGGTGCCGCGCTCCAAATATGGGAACAGTATTCCAGGACAGGTCGGATCTGTGCCTTATAGATCATAAGCAGCTGAGTGGGGGTGAAATAGCTCTTGACACGAAACAAAAAACCAAGTTTTTGGGATGCACTTTTGGCAATGGACCTCACGTGATTTTCCCAGGAAAGGTTATTGCTGATAGTAATACCAAGCATCGATATGGATGACTTCAGTGGTATGGTTACTCCTGACAAAGTTATGGTAGGCCGGGTGATATCGGCTTTTCTAGAGAAAAGACATGCTTGTGTTTTGTTTGCATTGAATTCTACCAAGTTATTAGATCCCCACTCGAGAATTGTTGCTAAGTCCATATTTATATTATTAACATTTCTTCCTCGTTCATTTCTGGTTTCACGGGCTGATATAGGGGCCCTGGAAGAGAAAGCGGTATGGAGGGTACTATCATCGGCAAAGCTGTGTACTGGACATGAAGTTGCTTTCAACAGGTCGTTGATGTGAAGTAGAAATAGTGTTGGTGCGAGAATAGATCCTTGCGGAACACCAGCATTTATGAGTAAAGTGTCAGATGAAACTCCATCGACCACTACATGGAGAGACCTGTTTGAGAGAAAACTAGCAAGCAGAGAACACAGCTGAGGGGGCAAGCCATAAGACGGAAGCTTGGCGAGGAGTCCCTGGTGCCAAACTCGATCGAACGCCTTGGAGATATCTAATGCCACAGCTAAAGTTTCTCCATACTTTTCAATAGATAGCTGCCATATATGTGAGACGTAAGCGAGCAGGTCACCAGTTGATCTCTGATGGCGGAAGCCATACTACCTATCGTTGACAATTCCTGAGTCTTCCAGATATTTCATGATCTCGATGTTGATGGCTTTTTCCATGACCTTTGAAATAATAGATAGCAGTGCGATAGGTCTGTAGTTGCTAGGTAGGGCCTTTTTGCCTCTTTTAGGGACTGGCTGTACTCTCGCAATTTTCCAATTGGACGGAAATACCCCCAAATTGTAAGAGTGGTTGAACAACTTGCAAAGAACAGGTGTTAGTTCGGGGGCACATTTCTTGAGAACAATCGGCGGGATTCCGTCAGATCCACAGGCTTTGGTGGTGTTGAAACCCAGCAAAATCTTTCTGATAGTACGTTGGCGAAAGGTGATCTCGGGCATGTGACTGTCAATAGGTGTAATGTTCGGGGGTTGTTTTCCCGATGAATCCAGAGTGGAATTTCCAGCAAATAGGTGCGCAAAGATATTGGTTTTTTCCTGGGCAGTCGTTGCTAGTGTTCCATCTTCTTTGGTTAGAGGAGGAAATGAGCTGAAAGTGAAGTTTCTTCCCACAGCTTTGGCGAAAGACCAAAATGAACGGGATCCGTTAGGACATTCAGCAAGTTCTGATCTTATTTTGGCATTGTGGGCATCTTTTGAGCATTCTATTGTCTCTTTGCATATGCCTCTAGCCTCGACATATGCTGCTCTGGTCTCAGGGCCCGGATTTTTTAGCCATCGATGGTATGCTGCCTGTTTGGAAGCCACAGCTCTAGAGCAGTTTCTGTTAAACCAGGTCTTATCGGATGATGTTCTTCTTTCGGTATTCGGTATGTAGGTTTGCATCCCCAACATGATGATTTCAGGAATTGTCTCAGCACATCGTGTTGGATCTACTGAAGAGAAACAAACTTTCTTCCATGGAAACGCTGAGAAAAACATACGAAGGCCTTCCCAGTCGGCCGAATTGTAATGCCACATGGGTGGTATTGTGCAGCTCGATGGTAAATGGAAAGACCATGTTGTGGAGATGAGGGTGTGATCAGAGTTTCCAAGTGGGGCACAAACTTCTATTCTATACGGGTCAGGATTGGTGGTGAGGAAAAGATCTAGTGTATTGGCAGACTGGTTGTTGACATCAGGGATGCGGGTTGGTAGCCCGACCAGTTGTTCTAGACCATGAGTGATGGCGAAGGCCTCGGCTTGACGACCCGCATCATCTGTTTTGTTAGAGAATTTGAGCCAGGCAGCGTTATGTACATTAAAGTCTCCCATGATTATGGTTTCAGCTGTTGGATGGTTCTCCTGAATGTAGTCCAGTTTGAGTGATAAAAACTCAAAGAGGTCGTTATATGAAGGTTCATCAGGTGATAGGTAAAGGCAGGATAGGAACTTAGTCAGTTTGGTATCAGATAGCTTGAACCACATCACATCAAAGTCTTTCGGTTCCAAACTCTCTTCACGCTGGCATGAAAGGTTAGCCTTAGCGTAAAGGCAGACTCCACTTTTGAACCTGAATCGAGAATGGAGTTCGTAACCAGGACAAAGCATATGGACCTTGTTGGTGGACGAGTTTACTTGTGTTTCTGTTAGAGCCAGAATATCCGGTTTTTCCGTCTGTAGGTGATGATGGACGTCATTGATGTTCTTGTTGAGTCCGCGGATGTTGCAAAAATTAATCTTTGATGTTGAGTCCCCTCGAGTACCTCTCGACCGGAAATCCGAATGGAGAGGTATTTTGCTTCCGGAGTGTTTTACTCTGGGAGACTTCATCATTATTACTATCAGAATGCACCTGAAAATAAAGGAAGAATTGGGGAAAAGGAAAGAGGGAGACCGGAAAGTATCGACCGAACACTGAAACATGGAATGATCCATTTCACAGCACACAAAGTCGATATGGTGGTATATCACCGGGCGATGAGACCATCTTCCACCTACGGTTATCCTTTTAGTCGCCTCTTACGACAGGCAGGATTTACCATGGGGCTATCCTAAAGCCGACCCCATACGGCGTAAACGTGTTTTTGGATTTTGTACAGTAATGCACTACATTAACGACCTCAGAATCGTACAAAAACGGTCCATTTCACACCATATCAACCATTACCGTATGGATACTTCAGTATAATAATAATAATAAAAGTTGTTTATTGTTCACTTACATAGAGGCTTCAAAAGACGAGACTTGTGCAACGAATGGTCTGATTATCTCATTCTCAACCCTTGACTGACATACTTCCTTCTTTCCCTGTCCCTTCATTTGAAACAAAGTTCAACAAGAAAGACGTTTATTTCAAATGGTATACGAATAAATATGGAGAGAACAGTTGTTTGAGTTAGAGAAGGTTGAAACTTCCAACCTCGCTGCAGCAACTAGTTGTTGCTGAACAGTTTATTCGTTCACCACAATTCCTATATGAATATTAACAGATTTTAATATGAAATGCAAAATAAGTGATTATTTACCAAATGCGAAAAAATAGTATACGCCCCTCGACAGAAAAGTGATTTTACTTGATTTGTATGTTATTTGAATCCTCACTTCGCTCGAATTCAAACTTACCATACTCGTCAAGTAGAATTCCACTTTTCTGTACTTGATACATAAAGAATATACTCTTACAGTCGCCTCGAGCATTTATTCCACAAGTGCAGGAAGTTCTTGTAACATCTTTGTTACAATCAATTAAGAAAAGGAGGTCAATTGACAATTTGTTCAAGTTTTTTAATAAATATTCCTCATTGATTTTCACATTGATATGAACAAATAATTTTGTTTATACTAACAATTATAGTGATCTAAAAGAGCATAAATCAAATAAATGAAAAAAAAACATGTGAAACACATTAAAATTATTTTCAATATATTTATATATATTCCTTTCATATTTTTTATTATTTGTTTTTTCGTGTAATATACTGCAACATTATTATTATTAAATGTTATCAATTGTTTGTGAAAGTACTCATTCACCTCTAATTGGACAGAATAATGATTTGTTGTCGCTGCTACTTGATTAATCGAAGGTATTCTGGAATGATCTTTTCTTTACTTTCCGCACCTGGAACATGAACGTACCAATGTTGTTTCCTTTTGTACAGACTGATTTTCGAAACAATGTGGCTTATAAAAACTCAGTTCCAAGCACTTGCTCCATCACGAATATATGATCCAATAAACTACATGTAAACACTACGATGACAGGCGAATCACATGTTCGCAGTGCGCGTATTCAGCCCTTCAATGCAGCCTTATGCGGACTCGTCACAATCTGCTTTTTATAGATTACTAGCGCAATTTCCGAAACCAAGACTCAATTTAATTCGAAGTTTATAGACGCCGAACCACAACGCAACTGCATTTCTCACGTTTGTAACAAAAAAACTTGAACTGCCGAACTTCAAAAAGACTCAGATCAGAGGGGCAAATGCAGATATGCCCTATACGGACGAATTCGCCCGACTCCGCCACTTCGGCGCCACTTACGAAGGTGCTCCAAGTCTAGACAAGTTGTGTAATTTTCCGGAGAGAACTCCACTCGAAAGATAATTTGAGCAGTCAGATCACCTCCCACTCTCTAGCGATTTTTTGGAACGCATGCTTTTCCTCCAAATAACTCAAAAACAATTGATCCTACGTGAAAAAAAGTTATATTGAAAGTTGTAGAGCGAAAAGTTATCTACAAATTATGTTCCAATTTGTTTCCTATCTAAAATAGTTTTCGCACAGTGGATAGCTAAACGAAAATTATGTACATACAATGAGACTGTGGCAAGGAACGAGAGCAGTGGAAAGTTAAACGAGGAGCAGAGAGATGATTTCCGAAGGAATTTGTGATAAAATGAGGGTCCATTGCCAGGAATAAAAAATCGAGGCACGATGAACGGGGGCCAGGAGAGAGTTGATGAGAGACAAAGGTAATAAAGGGATGAAGGATAATTGTCAGGTGAATTCGGGAGAACTGTGAAGTGATTTATAGAAAAAGAATGTTCAAGAACGACTGGGGGGTTCAAAGCCCAAAGGAAACTATTGTAGCTAGGAAAAAAAGTTTGTGATAAAATTTGTAGACAATTTTTCGCTCTACAACTTTTAAAATCACTATTTTTCACGTAGGATCAATTGTTTTTGTGAATTATTCGCAGAAAAGTCATGCGTTCCAACTTTGACACAAAAACTCGCATAAATATTGATTTTGCAGAAAAAAGTATTCGAAAATATTGGAAGAACATTCAATAATCTATAAAAAAGATATCTTGTATTCCGCTTAGGAGATATATGACAAAACAAGATGGCTGCTAACGCACACAAAAAATCACCACTGTAGCCTCATGTTTACGGCGGCCATTTTTTTTCCCTGCCGACTTAACTATATGTTGATTATTGTGTTGTTCAATTTGCCATACCAACTCACTTTTCCACTACTTCAAAATGAAAATGCATTGATTTTTCAACTCAAAGTTTGAATTCTTGATGGGCAGTTAAGCACATCTGACATCCCCTGTCGTCATAATTAATGACACCTCAGTGAAATATATTAATTGCTGAATATAATTATAACGATGGTCTTACTTGATATAGCAATGACTGCCATGTTGGTTCTGTCTGCTTTAATGTATGTTGACTGAACGTTTCCATTCCGTTAATATTTTATTCAACCGCGCTTCTTCGTGTTGTCTCTTTATTACTTTTCGGTTTAACTCGCATTCGATATTGATTACATATACTTCCCAAAACCTTCATTGAATACGTGTTTATTCTGAAGAATTGATTTGATCATACAACCATTCGATTGAAACTTATCAACACTGATTTTCACTATGCAATAACTGACCGAACTGACTTTGATCATAAGATGATACGAAACTAAACTACTTCCATCATTGAATGCCTGACTTTGGTAATTTAATGCGTAGTTCAAGTGCTTGTTTGAAAAATCTTAAATCGATATGCATCGATAAATATCGTTAATATTGAAATGTATGAGTTTGTTCACTTCTTGTATATTAATTTCGGCTTTTGGTCCTGTTATTTCAATTAGTTAATATCATTCATTCACAACGGCCGGCCTATCACCTCGTGATCCTGAACTATAACTATCTGTAAGTGACATCATGTATCGATGCATTCCACTTTGGTTAGCGAAAACCATTTAATAATTGAATTACATATTCCTATGCTTTTTGTTTCTGAAAATGGCTTTTGTTTCCGCGTGAAAATAAATTAAATAAAACCTCAAGTGGAGCAAATCAATATAAATCCAGTGAAAATTACAGACAAACTCATTTTCGAAAGACTGGAACTATCGACATAAATCATCATCAGCAATTCTTCTGGGATTTTACAGATACTCAAAGAGGCAGGCGATACCAAACTCCGTCTAGCTAACTCCATGAAACCAAAGCATATTTTATTTCAATTATGAGTTCGAATCTCCGCTCAGATTCGAAAATTACCGATCACAACGTTAATCTTCATCTCTGCAAACCCAACGTGGAATCATTCATCACTTCAACATCCAGCCCAAAAAGAGTATATATGCTCGAAATACATAACTCTGCCCTTTCCACTGCGAGGACGTTGAGAACTCAATCTCTAAACCCAGGTGTGGAGAGATAAAGAATCATCCCTATTTATATCTTCACCACTCGGCTCTATATTCCACAGCATATTGTTGAGGCTGCGGCTTTATTCGGGCCATTAATTATATCGTGGCGCTTTTGTTAGCAAGCTACATCAAACCTAGCTTGGATTATTTCAACGATCAAATTGGCGAAGCTTAGGGATTGCATTTACTGACTATAGTCCAGTCGTAGAGTTCCCTTATTTCCTTTCAATTATCTCATTGATATTCTACAGAAGGATTAAATCTGATAATTTGCCTAGGCCATACGGCCACGGAGCCACTAGGTGGTGACAAAACTGGTGGATGCTTGAAATAACTGAATCCCAATTTCATAATAATTGGTAACTGAGTAGTTATAATAATGGGTTGATAATCAAAGAGTGTTTGAGCGTTAGTGATCGAGAATTCAGTTGACCTATACACAGAATCGGCGAGACTGCAAGACATAACATTTTGTAAGTGCATTGAGGAGAGATTGAAGAACTTATTGTATAATTATTTTTCAGGAATGTGATAAAAATTAGGGTATCAATACTATGAACGTTATTAGGTTATTTCGACAAGAAGGCTCATTAAAATCGTTCAGAATCTCATAGAACGCAAGACTTTACACAGTGTTGTTCAGGAGAACCATTAGAATTGAGAATTTTATAAGAATTATAACTTTATTGCACTACTTAATGATATGTTACAAGCCAGTCAAACAGGATGTGCACAGGGGTACATCTTGTTACACATGAAAAGTGGATATAAATAAAATTAGCTACAAAGTGGGATTGAAATAAATTCTGATTTCATATGGCTCTAAATCATATTCATGAGAGATTTCTTAATTTTGTTGAAATGTTCTTCTTTTTTTATCGCTTTCGGTGAATTATAGAACATAATTGCTAAATAAAGGGCGCGTTCTACCTTGTAGAGGTGGTGGGCGGGTACCGTATAGTTGTTTATTTGTCTTGTAATAAACCTGTTTTTTCACCCGACTGTGACTGTGTTTATCAGCCTATGTTTGTTCCTTTGAGGCGCTGTAGAGACCAAGCGCGTGGGCCGATTTTGATGATTCTCACGTCAATCGAATTGTCTCAATCTTGCGAGTGTCAAATTCTGTATAGCGACAACCAGCCGCCATATTATGACTAAAGACATGACAGTAATGATCAAAATTAAATATAGCGACAACCAGACGCCATATTGTGAAAAAGTTATAACAGCGTATAGCTTGGTACATCAGTAATTGGTGGATTTGCTCTTTAATTAGTTTATTTCGGTTTCAGTTACTAGTTCATTTTTGTTACATTTTTAATACACTTACATACACTTAAATATTTCAATGGAAACTTAAATGAGTAAAGTCAAACTCGAACGCATGGCTCAATGGCTTTAGAAAAGGTCCATATATAGTATTCTCTATAAAGGAAATATGAAGTACATGCATCTTGGTAGATTTTTTCGCGTAAATTGATGACACTGTTGATTTTTTGAGACCATATTCTCGACAATTCTTTGAGTATTTCCAGTTTAACCGACAATGTAATAGCCTTCCTGCATGCTTTTGTATTAGGCATGTTGGTACAATGCAGTTGAACACGAACTAACACTACGCCATGTATCTAACAAATCCCTAGCAGTGAAATAGGTCGACTGCGGACGTTAAATTTCGCAAATTATCGGCACTTCTTCGGACAATCTTTTCCCGGTAGTTCATTATAACCGAGTTTATGTATTCCACGGACTCAATTTGTAGACCGTTATATCCGATTGTTCGCAATAGCCGAGTTCGTCATACCCAAACAAAAATACAAAGTGTATATAGGCGTTTTTGATGGGACTTTTCAAATGGTTCTTAATAAACGAGTGGTCGTTATTAGTCAGGTGGCTTCGAGCTGCATTTCAAGATTACCGTTACCTGGCGGATAAAAGCACCAAATTTGGTATGAAGGTACCTCAGGGTATACTTACTGATTTAAGCCTAGAATCCCTCTGAAATTTCGAAAAACTAGGAAAATTATGTGTTTTTTGAATTTTTTTTTATACTTGCTGCATTTGCCAATTAACAAGGCTGGGATACTGCAATGTCTTGACCAGCCAGGTCAATCAGAACCCTCTTTAACTTATGACTCCAAATTTCTAGACGGTTTAGTCATCGTCCATTGCCTGCCCACTACAAGTGTTGATACCTTTAAGATATTTCTACCTTACCAGCTGGAAAATTCCCAAAGGTTAGATGTTGTTTGGGACACCTACATTCCAGACAGTTTGAAGGAGTCTACCCGGGAAAAAAGAGGTAAAGGGATTGAAAGAAAAGTGTCTGGCAACACCAAACTGCCACGAAATTGGATGGACTTTCTCCGTAACTCAATGAACAAGACGGAATTATTCAACTTTTTGACTTTCAAGATTGTAGAGTTCAAATGGCCACCAGGCAAAGTATATATATATATATGTATATATATATATATATATATATATATATATATATATATATATATAGACTTGTCAGCTACCATTTTCCTTTTTCAGTCACGCTTCAACCATGTGGTAATTATTGTGCCGTTTCAAATTTTAAAGTGTTAATTTAATTATCTTAAACAATATGGGCGAGTGCCATTGTTTAGTTTTTATATATTACCAGTAGTGGGTCATAGTGATATGATTTTGAAAAGTCCTCAAACACGAAATGGTGTTTAGTTCGCTGTCTTCACTTAACCTCACCTTACTTGTCTTGATAATGAAAATAAACATTTTCGAAAGCTTGACTAAATAAGAAAGAGTTTTACTTTTTCTCATAGGCCATTATTTTGACTGCAACCTCAAGGAATATCCTTTCTACAAAGTTTATTTCAAATTCATAGTTTTTTATATATATATATATATATATATATATATATATATATATATATATATATATATATATCTCACATCAGGGAAAGCAGTTGCACAAATTGGTTCAAACATACCAATGGAAAACTGCAATCATGAAGAGGCAGATACAAGGATTGTGGTTCATGTACTACATTCACTACAGCTAGGGGCAAAGAGTATTCTTGTGCGTACTGTAGACACAGATGTGATTGTCATCCTTTTCGGCACATTCTATTAACTAATAGTGACTCAAACTTTGGCCGATATATGGGTGGCCTTTGGCATGGGCAAGCATTACAGGTTTTTCTACATCAACGCGATCTGTATTAGCCTGGGGGAGTCAAAATCACGAGCACTAACTAAGTTTCACTCATTCTCTGATTGTGACACAACCTCCGCCTTCAAAGGTGAGAGTAAGAAGTCTATTTGGGAAGCATGGCCAGCATTTCAAGACGTCACTGATACATTTGTGTATTCAGCTACTCATCCATTCCAACTGCTGAAAGCTGACTCCGAACACTTCAAGAAGCTGGAGCGACTGACTGCGTTCTGTATGATAAAACCACTCCTTTCAGCAGTATCAACCAGATAAGAAAGGAGCTCTTCTGTCAGAAGAATCGAGCAATGGACAAACTTCCACCGACTGAGGATGCTCTTGTACAACATATCCGTAGGGCAGTTTATCAAGCCGGTATTTGGACGACTAGCACAAAAACACAGCAAGTGATTTCTTCACCGCACGATTTTGCTTGGAATGAGGTTTTAGAGTTATGAGTACCAGTTCGGATGACAATTCCAGAGGTTTTCCGGTCATGCCGGGAATTGATTGAATGTTCCTGCAAAGGAGACTGCAGCAACTGCAAATGTAGGAAAGCCAATCTGGACTGCTCACCACTATACAAGTGCAAGTGTAATTTACAATTACTGTTGCATACTAAATTCCATGGAATGAATAGCTATAACTTTTTTTTTGAACTCTTATTAGCGTTACATTTATACTTATAAATTACTGTAATTAATGATAGGGATATATTTTATTGTATATTATTTAATATGTAGACTACCCTAAGTTAATTTCGCACTCCACTTAGCTGGCTTGACGCTGTTATTAAAAATTTATATTGAAATAGCTTGTGTTAAACGTGATACTTTGACGTATTTATCGGCCATTTTAGATTTTAGAGCCGTACATACATTTTTTTTGGAAATTCCAGAGGACTCCTAGGCGGAGAGATTGTGAAAAAAATAATTTTTGCCAAGAAGCACGTTGAAAATTTAAATTTGGATCAAACAAACAATTTGGAATAAAATTAATTATTGGCCAAGAAAACATTGGTAAAATATGAAGAACACTACCAGATAAAAAAACACAAATGCAGAGTTAACATTACCTTTGTTTCATTGGAGTGGCAGCAGTTTCCAAGAGCGGGAGCGAATCCAAAACGCTGGGCAGTTTGGTACAGAAGGTCCCAGGTATTTGAGAGAACCATAAGAGTTGCCACAGTGCAAATAAGAACTCACCTTTGAAACAATTTTCATAGAACCATTCACGAATTATTTTGAAATAACCCATAACCTACAAAACGAGGTTGAATTCACTTTATTATTCCATAATTTCGTTTTTTGCTGTATATACTTGTTTCTGAAGCACTAATCAGGTTATTTATCGCAGACTAGGTAGTAATAAGCGTTTTCTGAATTAAGGAAATTATTATTTTGATGAAATTCTTCTTTATTTTCAATGTTTCATCAACAATGAATTGCTATTTTCTGAAATTGACATCAAGAGGGCTCCACAGTAGAACCAACTTCTGAGATCTATAGGCGTACCAATTGAGTTAGCTGGAGGTGAAGGAAATAAGGTAAATGAAAGAAGGTAAAGAGCATAGCCGGAGATATTGAATATTTATATGGGCATTTACTTATCAATACATATTAAATAAAATCTTAAAAAAGGAAATTAGCTAAAAGACTTTTGAACATAGCAAAATAATAGTAAAATATTAGTAACACAAAACAAAAGGAAACAAAAATTATTTATTTTTGTTATGATGTTTGATTGTGGAAAGTAAATAAACCAATATAAAATAAAATTGAGAACGACCGCAATCAATGCAACATAACAATATATTTATATATATATATATATATATATAATTTTTTGGAATTTGTAGTTTTATTTGCTGACTGAATACGAATTAAGTGATTGGTATTTGGGTTATGCAGCAGGCCAATAAGTGTACTCTTTTACACGGATTCCAAGCTTTCGATAATATTTATTATCATCATCAGGGATGCTACTAAATAGGAAGACACATAGGAATATATAATAGAGAAAAACAAGACATTCATAGCTTACAGTGTAAGTGAGGTTATGTCTCTTGGTAGTGTTTCTTTCGTTGGATGAAATTTTTACTGAGTTATAATCCATACAATGTCCTTCCTTATAGACATGCTCACTTAGTGCACATCTCACCGGGTGCAGTCTACTGTCACTTTTGTGTGCGGTGATGCGGTCCTCCAACTGCCTGGACGTTTGTCCTATGTACTGTTTATCACAAACATTTGGTACCCCAATGGGTGCAAAAATAAGCCCCATATTGGCAGCATACGTTATGGATGATTTGTTGGACAAGGTCACACATGTTCTCCCATACAAACCACCCTTCCTTAAAAAATATGTTGATTATATCATTATAGCAATACCTAGGATTCTGTTGATGAAACATTGTTATCTTCAATACTACGACCCACACAACAAGTTACAATAGAAAGAGAGAATGAATATAATAGCGTGCCTTTTATAGATACGTTATTCATCAGATCACCAGACAATACCATACTCATCGATTGGTATAGAAAACCAATGAGCTCTGGCCGTTATATCAATTAGTGGTCGTATCACAAACAGAGCATAAAGTCCAATCTAATCCATCAGTTGAAAACAAGAGTAATCCGGATATCTAATAGTTCCTTTCACAATAAGAATATCAACATTATTTACAACCTATTCATACAGAATGCATATCCTGCTTCCTTCCTTAAGAATATTTTATATAATACTTCATCCATAGAAGACATAACCAATGCTCATCTCATTAATGCACCACCAGACAATATGCAAATTGCAGAACCCTCTCAAACATATTTTTATACCTCTTCACCTTTTATCAAAGATATCACATCTAGACTGTCCAGAACCTTCAAGTCTTTTTCAGAAAACATTAAAATAGCTAATACAAATGTTTTACCTCTTAGTAGAATTTTTTCAAAATTGAAAGACAAGACCCCATGCACCAGCTGTTCGGATGTAGTTCACTGTATACCGTGTCAACACTGTGATAAACAGTACATAGGACAAACGTCCAGACAGTTGAAGGACCGCATCACCGCACACAAAAGTGACAGTAGACTGCACCCGGAGAGATGTACACTAAGTGAGCATGTCTATAAGGAAGGACATTGTATGGATTATAACTCAGTAAAAATTTCATCCAACGAAAGAAACACTACCAAGAGACTCTTTTTAGAGATGGTTCACATTTCACAGGCAGAACATCCTCTAAATAAAAAAACAGATTTAAATCATTTGAGTGAGATTTACTCTTATTTGATTTTTGTAGACAATCCTAATGTGTGAGAGCAGATCACCCCCATGAATGCTAATAACATAGTTTGATTATTTCAATGCACATCATCCTATATTCACACATCTAAATTCTCAATAGTCAATAAACTTTTATTTGGATCTATATATGGAAATATTCCATGCCGTTGTAAATTTCACTTGGTAATACTACTCCAATTCCAGTGGTCTATATTATCTGTTGTGTCAGTCTATTTGAGAATTCATCCATTCACATGTCTAGTTGACAACCCTTTCAAAGTGAAACACGATTCATAATTCTCAACCTAAGAATACATTGTTAACGTATGTAATGTGGATTGTAGTTGATTCCTGTGAGTTGTATACACAGTTTTGTTCATATAACTTTATATATAATTTTAACATCATCGCCGCATAACCTCACTTACACTATAAGTTATGAATGTCTTGTTTTTCTCTATTATATATTCCTATGTGTCTTCCTATTTTGTAGCATCCCTGATGATGATAATAAATATTATCGAAAGCTTGGAATCCGTGTAAAAGAGTACACTTATTGGCCTGCTGCATAACCCAAATACCAATCACTTAATTATATATATATATATATATATATATATATATATATATATTTATATATATATATAGGTAAATGAAAATTGTGGCATTGCAGACAAATTTTTTAATTCAAGAAAAAAACAATATTCGAACAGAAATCGAACTTGCGACCTTTGGATTTCTAGTCCATACTCTAACCATCTCAGCTACCTTCATAATCCATTCCCACAACAACTAACATTGAATTCTAGGAAAAAGCGATATCTTTGGAATGCAGTTGGACCTGTGTCCTCGATAGCTCAGATGGTTAGAGTGTGGACTAGAGATCCAAAGGTCGCAAGTTCGATTCCCGCTCGAGGATTGTTTATTTCTTGAATTGAAATTTTTTTCTGCAATGCCACAATTATCATTTACTCACAAAAACACTTTTTTCATTCATTTTTCATTTGAGCAGCAATATATTTTTGCAATTTCCAATTCAAAATGTTTTATTTCTCAACACTTAACGTTAATGAGTATGTTCTCTGACTTTCTCTCAGTGTACGAATAGGGGATCGTTTTGAGTGGAAAATCAAGTCTTCCCATTTTAAATTCAGTTTATTCAAATTCCATGTCATTTTTATCGAATTTTCTGGTTTTGATAACTCTTCAAGAAGTCTACCAGTCATCACCAGTGCAATTCATTCAGAATAATCTCGGCACCTTCGCAGGAATAACTTTCAGGAAGCGGCGGAACACAATTAAAACTTAGTTAAAGTCTAACACGAACTCCCGTATCCGTGAGTTCTACTCACCAGCAGCGGAATATATTATTCAACAGTGTTTGAGTGCCATTGAAATATAGTTTCATAGAGCACATCGAAGAAATGTATGTTATTCACATTTCGGGAAAATTTCATTGAAAAGTTACCTAATGCGTTCATGAATTCACGACGAATATTATTGAGAGCGAATAAAAGAGATATTTCATAAAATGAGCTATTTATTATTTAACTGAAATGTTTTATGTCCATGTTCTTCGAATACATACAGGAGTTCAATTGAAAATTATTTAGGCTATAGAAATTTTTCATTTTAATTGATGATTACGCTGTATAATACATCCACATAAAACCAAATGAAGCCAAATGTTATGTTTCAAGTACTATGTTGAAAAAAAAACATAGTTCTTCAAATGTTTACTGTACTTTTAGTTATCGTCGAGCGGGCGCGAAAGAGTTGTGTTGGCGTGGATTCGAAGGAATGCGACATAAGATTTGTTAAACAATCACCAAAATATTGATTGATTATGTCTTAGAAGGCCATCTCGTCACTGGAAGACATCTGGAAACTTGTCACTAGCACTGATTCTACTTTCAAGGTTCTCAATTTTCATGAAGACTTATTAAATATTTGAGACCCGTGACTTTAATACTCAATAAACTTCTAGACTTCTTTCTTAGTTCCCTCTCTCATGCATTGGAATAAAAAACCTAATGAGCATTTGGAATAATTTGAATTTAATTTAGCTTCATTGAATGAATCATCCGTAGTTATATATATAAAATACCAGAACGGATATCCATACGAGAAAACTCAGCAGGTTGAATAGTAATGAATTTTAATCGATTGAACTTATTTTTAACCGACGAAACCAAAAAGGAGGAGGTTCTCCATTCGACGCGTATATTTTTTTTATGTATGATCGCACAACTTTTTACAGAGCGGTTCAATTCCAATGATCATTTTCTCATTGGATAGGGTGTACTTCGAAGGTGGTCCCATTCCAATTTGAACATCAAAATCCATCCGTAAGGGTAGCAAAATGAAGGATATTGATCGTTCACCCTGTGAATTTTGGTCCGTTAACCGATTCTATCAGGCATAACTTTGTAGTGGGTTTTCCGATTTGGATGTGTTTTTTCATTAGGAAGGGTATACCTCATGGTTGATCATATTCCAATTTGAAATGAAATGATCCACCCACCCCTATGGGTAGAAAAATAGGGGATGATTGATTTTTCACTTGTGAACTTTGGCACACATATGTAGTTGACAATGACAGACTCTCCTACATCCGTCAAAATGATTACATTCTATGAAAGGATGGAACTATATACAAAGTGATGAAATCAATCTACCAGAACTTTCAAAATTAATTTATATTATATAACAATGAATAGTAAAAATGGAAAATCATATTATTTGATAGTTAATAGTTGAAGTAAGCTAGGTAAGTAAGTATTTGGGAAGTAATCAAAAATTAAGTAGGTAGTAATTAGTAGATTCCAGCAACAAAAAATTGAAAAATCAACACTTTTTAACAAAAAATTAAACCGACGAGAAAATCAACAGAAAAGCAAAAAATTAAATAATCCTTCTTAGTCTAAATGATTCATAACTTTTTTTAGCGCACTTCTAGCACATTTATTAGTGGAAGAATCAAAAGCTACCCATGTTACGATTGCTATAAGCAACCGTTTTCTAGATATTTGGACCCGAAAATATCTAGTCGATTATTTGATAATCGATGCGTGTTGAAGTAATTACCATTATTTTGCATTTTTCACAAGAATGCTTAGGAAATGAAATTTGACGTTTAAGTAAGTAGTTTTGGTAATTAAATATTATGTGACAGTTGAACGTTTTGTTGCTTTGTTGAAGTTTCTATTATGAGTTTTAAAACACTTATTTTGAAAAAGTGGATTATTTAAACAATGATGCTCATGTAGCCGATATGCATTTCGTTTATTGCCTTGCGGATGGCAATGCGCGCGAAGCAAGACGTATTTACCAGGAGCGATTTCCTACTCGAGTACTGCCTTCAGCTCCAACATTTACCAGTCTCCACCGTCGTTTGGCAGAAACGGGGCAGGAAGAGGGCAGGTGATATTATTGGAAGACCACGAGCAGTCCGAACCCCAGAATTGGAAGAACCTGTTTTGAACGCTCTCGAGGAGAATCCAGAAACAAGTACAAGGATAATTGCTGAAGCTCTCTACTCAGTCCACGGTTTGGAGAATTATCAACAATTTTATCCATACCATATTCGAAGGGTACAAGCTCTCTGGCCACGAGACTTTTCCCAACGCATACTATGTGTCACTGGTTTTTGAGAAAATTTGCTGGAAATCCTCAAGTTTTGAGATATGTACTCTTCACGGACGAGGCAAACTTCTCCCGAAATACTATCACAAACGTTCATAACAACCATGTTTGGGCTCTGGAAAATTCGCACGCAGTTAATGAAATACATTATCAGTATCAATTTATCCATGTATGGGCGGCAATAATTGATAATTACCCGACAGATCCTTCCTTTCTTTCGGTCCGACTGAATGGCGCAACTTACAGAGAATGTTTAGAAAATGAATTGCCGGGACTACTTCAGAATGTACCATTAGAAATTCGTATCCGCATGTGGTTTACGCATGATGGGGCTCCGGACTATTTTAGCGTTGTAGCCAGGGGAATCCTTAACATTGTCTATCCAAATCGATGGATCGGTAGGGGTGTAGAAGAACCTAACCAGGCGTGGGCACCAATGTCCCCAGATCTAAACCCGCTAGATTTCTATTTTTGGGGACATTTGAAGTCACTTGTTTATAGAACTCCAGTAGCAAACGGGGAAGATCTAAGAAACCGAATAGTAGACGCCTGTGAAACAATAAGAAACACACCAATAATTTTTGAGAGGGTACGAGATTTAATGACTAGAAGACTGAATGCCTGTATCTTTGCTGACGGTGGACACTTTGAACAATTTATTTGAATACAATTTAGTTTCCTTTATTTTATTTCATTCTACATATTCAAAATTTCTTCAAATAAAATATTGATATTCCTTGCAAATTTTATTGAAACAAATACAGATTTTGCACCCTTGATACAAAAATAACTATTTCAAACGAGTAAAAATAAATAGAATAGGTAGCGTCCCCTACAGAAAACCAAAACTACTTACTTAGACGTCAAATTCATTTCCTAAGCATACCTGTGAAGAAGGCAAAATAATGATAATAACTTCAACACGCATCGATTATCAAATATCGACTTGAAATTTTCAAGTCCAAATATCTACAAAACTGTTGCTTATAGCGACTTGTAACAGGGGTATCTTTTTTACGTAGATATGATAGAAACATTGATTTTTTTACTGAAAAATGTGTTAGAAGTACGCTAAAAAAAGTTATGAACCTTCAGAAAAGAAAAAGACGTGTAGGTGGCGCCCCCTACGAGTAAAAGCAATAATAAGATCAAGCTCGAATTTGACATCTGAAAAAACCTTTCAATACCAATTTTCGTTCAATTAAGGTCAGTATTTCGAAAGTTATTAAAAAAAAACAAAATAAAAATAAAACTTTAACACCCTGTATCTTGGAAACGAAACGTTTCCGGACATATATTTGTTTGGAAAATTCCTATTAGAATATTGTGAGAAATCACTTCCTGAAGTATGTCAAAGTACTTTTGAATCACCCTGTTTATGAAATGGCATTTCAAGACGATAATTCAATTTTTTCCCATATCTGCCGGTGATAAAATAACTTTTTTCTACGACTGTCACAAAATACCTTAATTGTATGTTCAATGATGATTTCTAAATGGAGTACATTGTAATACTCCTTTTCATTATGCACTAGTTGCTGGGCAACTAGTGCACAATGTCTGAAAAACGCACGGGTAAATTTTCGCAATCTTCGTCACGACAAAAGAGGCGTGGAGTAAATAAAACAAAAGACGCCGTAACCAGGTAACATTGCCGTAACCATACAGACAATATAATCACAAACATAACTGACAATTCAATATTTCTTTGACAGAACGATATTATGAAGGTATTTCGAAATTAGTTCAGCATGGAAAGTAGTGACAGTGAAAGAAGTTTAACACCGCCAAGTATTATGGAGGCAGCAAATAAATTCATTAAATCATTAAATTTAGTACCTGAAAAATCTAAAGAAAAATACACAGTTTCGTATACCCTATTCATGGACTGGTGCAAAGAACAGAAAACTAGTTCTCTTTCAGAGAATGTTCTGATGGCTTACTTTGGAAATATATCAAATAAATTTAAATCTTCCTCTTTATGGGCACACTATAGCATGTTAAAAACGATGCTCAGTATCAATAATGGCGTGGATATCAGTAAATATTCCAAATTGAGAAAATTTCTAAAGCGGAAATCAGATGGATACAAAGCAAAAAAATCTAAAGTTTTCACAACGAAGGAGATTGATACGTTCATCAAAGAAGGCCCAGACACGAATACCTTGTAGCAAAAGTAAGTTCCACAACAATCAGTTAATTAATTATAATTTGTTTATATTTTTTTATTGCAGGTTGTACTTATCATGGGAATTATGGGTGCTTGTAGGAGAGATGAGATGTACAAAATGAAAATTCACAATTTGGAAGATTTAGGTGCCACAGTTTTGGTCCACATTCCGAACACTAAAACAAAAACTTCTCGAAAATTTACTGTAACGGGAGAATATGCTAACATTGTGAAAAAATATTGGAATCTGCGACCAAGTAATGTCAACGATGTTTATTTTTTCTAAATTATCAGAAAGGAAATTGCACTGTCCAAAAAATTGGAATAAATAAAATAGGAAATATGGGAAAACAAATTCCTTCGTACTCAAAACTTCCGAATCCTGAGTTATACACCGGCCACTGTTTCCGCCGATCTTCAGCTACAATATTGATAGATAGTGGCGAAGATATAACGACATTAAAACGGCATGGTGGCTGGCGCTCTACAACAGTAGCTGAGGGTTACATCGAAGAGTCCCTGACTAGTCGAAATTACATAGCCAATAAAATATTAGGGTCGATCAATGAGTTGTCAGACCTTCCATCGACATCAGTTACAGAAAATGTTAATAATGTCAACTTTTCCCTTAAAAAAACGGATTCTATTTCCTCAAAATTTGTTTTTAATAATTGTACCAATGTAACATTGAATATTGTTGATAACAAATGAGAAGATATTTTTTCGCGATTATTATAGTAGGTGCGTAACACATTCACCTAGGAAGTTATTCTTTTCAATTAATTAATAAAAGTACATTTCTCATGTTTGTTGTTTTTAACTTACACTGTATATTATAACAGTCGTAGAAAAAGTATTGTGTAAAATTCGCACGGAATGATCATTTCCTACTCGTATGATTTGCAGCTCGTGCTGCAACTTTCATACTCGTAGGAAATGTATGTCATTCCGTGCTCGTTGTACAATATACTATTGTGAAATATTGTATCCTACTTTTTCTGAATGACCTGAAAATATGCTCTCCAATTGCCCATACAAAGTATTTGGGTAGTGATACCTCTCGAGACTATTTGGAAAAATAACATCTGTATCGCTGTGGACTACACTCGATGAAAATGAAAATAAAAAATCCCAATTATCTTATTTTCTAACCACCGGTTCGGTTACAATTTCATGGTAAACTGTGAATCCCTACGAATCTCAATTGGAAGTGAATATTTCATTCAAAATAGATATTGCATTTTGCTACAGTTACCCAATAACTATAAAATACCGATCGGCCAATCGGAAAGAAAGATTTCAGAATTTATTTATTGATTCTGGAATGTTCAGGTGTGCGGGACACCACCAGAGTTAGTAAATGCTGCTGAAAATATCTTAAATTCATTGCCAAATGAAAATCCAAGGCAAAATATGGATACGCTTACAAACGTTTCATGGATTATTGCCAAGAAAAAAAGACGACCTCCCGATCTAAAAATGTCATGATTGCATTTTCCGATTTATCTAGTGTTGAAGGCATCTACGTTATTGTCAAATTACTCCATGCTGAGAGCTACACTTAGTACAAAAGAAGATATTGATGTTACAAAATATTCGAAATCACGTGCTTTCCTGAAACGTCAAAGTGACAACTATAAACTGAGATGTCTGAAAATCATGGTGTATTCACTTACTTATACCTGTAAAATATTGGGACAAACTGGGGGACACCAGCCCACTTGATAAAGGGAGTTATCTAGAGTTCCAGATGGCGCCGACGTCGTTTCTTGTCATAATTCAGTAAACTGCAATTACAGACCACACAGGGTGTTTTTGTGATTTGCTTCTCTGATCCGTTCTGTGATTGTGCTTTTGTCGCCTTTAAGGTTATGTCAATTTGTTGTGAAATATTTTGAGGTTGATCGATCGATGTAACATATTTTAGAACAAACTATTCCATGCACTTATGTCAGTGTTATAATAATTTTCGAGAAGTGTTCCGAAATAATTCTAATTATGAACAATTGTAGTGCGTACCAATTTTCTATTGATACGGTTCCACCGAGTTGGTACTTATGTATTTCTGTCCCATGAACGGAAATTCAAAGTCGGTGCTTGTTCAAAAATATATGTGGATAGTGGAAAGGCCTAACAAATTTAATGAACTGAAATGTGTCTTGAACATTTCTTATTGCTAGAAAAGGTGAAGAAGGGGCTTTTCTTGATCTTTGAACCTCCAAGAGTATTTGATACCGACGCGTTTTGACTTCGAATTCGTGTTCATGGGGCAGAATACGCTTTGCTCAAGGTGTTGAATTTTATATCATTTTCTCTGTTCAAGATATTCAGACGTGTCTCAGGAAAGAACTTACATATTTCGTATAATTTTCAGCAAATGACATGAATGAATGCATGAATGTCTACTCCAGAAAAACTTTTTCAAATTCTTCTTTTTCAAAATAAATTTGGACAGATTGATGAATAAAAGGAATACCAGAATTTCCCGTTAGATTATATGAAGTGTTGGATAATCCTCCTGTTCAATTTATAGTATTATCAGTTGAAAAAATCCTTTTTTGTTGTTGTCTTGTGTGGCACTTGTTATTATATTTTGAGGGTAGCCAATTCTTTCTCCTTTATTCTGGAAACAGCAAATGATCAGAAAAACTTGATTAAAATTTTTGACATAGAATTCATCATTAAGTAACAAATCCAATCTCATGGTTTTTATGCTTTTCGCAATGAATTAAAAATAGAATGTAGAATGAGGAAACGCTTCGGGTGTTTTTGTATTTGCAAGATCAATAAAATAATTATGTTTTTGGGTATAATTAAATATATTATGAGACTATAATCAGCAAAAAATTTATTCCTAGATTATTTTGATTGAAACACTACACGTTATATATATTTTTATGGTGATCACTGCATTCGACAATCAGTATGTGTATTCCATTGTTTATCATTATTGTCCACATTTATTTTCGAATATAAGTTGATTGTCAATTATGAATATACAATACACGGGAAAATCATCTCAATAAGTGATGAAATCGGAATAGATAAATATGTATGTGCAAATAATTTCAACGAGGAAAATATTTTGAGAAATTCGACATACATGATGGGTCCCCAATTACAAAGGACGTTTCCTCATGATAAAAATCTTATGATGGAGCGGTTAATGTTTTTATGAAGTGCTGCAAATTTCATACAATTACCAAACTCAGCTTTTAAACCAATAGAAGTACGGGAGATGCAATATTTCGCTTTCTGAAAAATATATATTTTACTCTGAAGGAAGTGAGCGCCGCAGTGTTTTGCGACATATCTAAAGCTTTTGACTGTTACGTAAGCTTCATCTCTACAGCTTCAGAGGACGAAACTTCAATTCTATCTGACTCAGAGAACCTCTAGGCTTTTGGCAAATTGATATGTGTATTTTGGCACTATCTTATCGCAAGAACTCAAATTACCTTTATAGTAAAATTACTCGTATATGTATAAATTAATCTGTATCTTCTCTGAACTACCTTTGCCCATTGTGATAATTTGTTTCATTTTGTGATTGTAATGTATCTAGTACCTAGCAAGTCAAAAAAATTTATTATTACTTTTATATTTATTTTTCATATCATATATATTTTGTACAAATTTTTTCCCATGAGATGGCAATCTTCTGACTAAAAGTGTTGGAAAATTCTAAATATAGTGGATATTTCTTCCAAAGAGCCATGGGACCCTGTGTGTTGGTTTAGAATTCACTTACCAAAATGAAGATATATTCATAGAAAGAAAAGTCCACTTGTGAAATTCTTGTGTTTATTAAAATGTGATCATTATCGTAATAATAGTCATTAGCCTTATAGATCTTGGGAGAAGGCCTTGTTCATCCGAACAACTGCTTGGTTTAGATAGCCCTCCTTCTCCGATTACCTCAGGCGGGGTGTTACTTACTGAAAAATAAAATAAAAAGATGATTTGATTATTGTTTTCTCTCCTCACCCCTGTTAGTAGGGCTGACCTTTTCCGGAGAAGTCATTCTAAGATAGCTGGAAGTAGCCTACACTGTCGCTGACCAGGATTCATCGATTTCTCAACTTCATCAACAGATTTTATGCTATCTACAATGAACTCTCTGATTTTGTTCAGGTCAGAATATTGTTAAAGAGGTAATAGTTCGGCAGAGATGGGCAGTGAATGGCTTGATAATAGTTTGTATCGGAAAGTTTAATGGAACAATGTCATCGGGGACATTTTCCAATCCCCTCAATTTTCAAGTTCATTCATCGTCTAGAGACATCAGTCCACTATCCTACCTTTTCTCCTTCCTTCGTGGGAGTTTCCATGACCCCGAAAAGACCATTTGAGAAGAAATCAGTTTGGAAAAATCGCCAGGTAGACTTTAACAAAAATCCAATTTTTTACAGACATATGTAAACATTGTAATGAATTTCAAGGATTTCATCTCATTTTCGCGCCAACTGTTCTAAGTGTGATGTTGTTCGTAGAACTATATATAATCTTTGTAAACGATCAATTCACAATTTTTTGCATAAAAATATGCAATAATGTTGACAGAAAAAGAAAATTTCACAGGTTTGAAGTTTGAGATTTATTTAGCGTGACACAAACATTCCTCAACCGCGCCATCTACTAATGAAGTACCAAGCAGAATTTAACGACATTCATTTGTTGTCCCCCAAAAATTCTAAACAAACTCGAATCAGTGAATACATCAGGGTTTTTAGGCATCTTACTATAAACCAAAGAAGTCACAAGTTTTGTCAGATGAACAAATTGAAACGTTCATTACTCAAGCACCAGATTATATATATATATATATACTTAATGAATAAGGTGCGTTCAGAATGTAATAATTTTGAAATTACCTAGATATTTATGAAGTGTTTACTTTTTAGGTTGCCTCAATATTTGGTTTTGCTGGTGCATGTCGCCTCGATAAACTATATCAATTAAATTTGAATGATATAGGAGATTTTGAATCTAAACTTTTGATTAAAATGCCAGATAATGAAACGAACAAACAAAGATCCTTTGTTACAAACGAAACTTATATGCCATTGTATAGAAAATATGTTGCATGTCGTCCACGCTGGACATTGAACTACATCTGATAGATATTCTGAAAGGACCCTAACTCAAAAGAAAAAATCTGAAATTGAACATTTGCATTTTGATTTAGATAGTTATTAGATTTTCTATTCCAGTCTTGATTAAAAACTCATTTAGATGCATGAGGCATAGAAGAATGTTTTCCAAAAGAGAGTTATCACCAGCAATCATTTGTAACATTGATGCAAGAGAGGCATCGCATTCACTAGGTCTTCAATACATTTTTGTAGACGAAAATCGGTTACACGCTTCCACGATCATCAGGAAGACCGGAAGAAATAGAAAACACATGTTCTAGAAACAATCTCACTTTAAAGATGGAACAAATTTAGAAAAATTTTTTTTTGAGAGACACTTTGACATTAGTGTCACAAATGAAGTACTCTCTTTGGAAAACAGTCTTCTTTGCCTCATTCATCTGTATGAGTTCTTAATTAAGACTGGAATGGAAAATCAGTTATTTGATCTGAATGAAAATTTTCAATTTCAGATTTTTTCTTTTGAGTTAGGGTTCTTTCAGAATATCTATCAGATGTAGTTCAGTGTCCAGCGTGGCTTTAGCCGGGGAAGTAGTTGTTGTGTGTTAGAGATTCACAAAGAACAACTTCATTTTAATCGTGGATTTTTCAATTCACAGAAAAAAAATATATTCAATATTCAATTGAGAGGTTATCCTGAGCGATGGAAAATAGTGACTAAAGTTTATCGTCCAGTCGCAGATGATTCCACATCTGATTTTATGAACGTCCTGTTCATATTTTCAAACCAATCGAAGTATCATTGTTATTCAATAAAATACAGAAAGCTTATTTCAATTTTCTTTTAGTGTCATTTTGTTCATGCATGAGAGTTTTCATGTTGTCCCAGTCCGCCATATGGGCCCCTGTTTGTGTTAATGTATATACTGCCAATTTTGATTTTCCAATTTCTCTATTTTTTATATCATCATAATATGCTTTCTTCATTACAATTTGAGTGTACAGGGTGATTCGTTATATTTATAGTAATTCTACTTGATCATTTGGTATTCAATACTTGGTATATGTATAAAATGTTCTGCAATGACTTCTAGTTAAATAAAACGCCCGCTTAACTTCCTCCAAAACTTCAAGTGAGATATTTTCTATTTCTGTGCGAATTTTGTCTTTGAGATCATCAATATTACCGTGTTTTCAACCGACGAAATCAAAAAGGAGGAGGTTCTGTAGTCGCCGCGTTTTTTATGTATGATCACGCATAATTATTTTTGATTGGATAGGGTATACTTCGAAGTTGGTCATTTTCGGATTTGGAAATGTATAATCCACCCCTAAGCGTACAAAAATAGGTGTTTATTAATTTTTCATCTGTGAACCGATTCTAATGGAACTTTGCAAACATATAGGTAGTTCTGATGACACTACAACATAATGGATACCTGGAGTTATCAGTTGCCTCGCCTTGTCGAAAATAATACTTCCATTTGGTAGGCTCGGATCTACGGTAACTGAATGAAAGTTTGCTAGTGCATCTCTAAGCAAAATCAAGTATTTTGCAGCTGTGAAATTTCCTTCGATAAAAATCGGTCCTAATATGGTTGCCGTTGATACCTACCCGAACGTTCACTTTTTGAAGAAATTGGGTATGTGTGTCACGCATCCTATGAGAATTGTGAGGTGACCAGAATCTACAGTTTTGATGATTCACTTTCCCATTCAATATGATAATTTATTCGTCAGAAAAGATAATATTGTCCAGCATAGCTCTCCCAAAGCACTATGCATAGTGCTCGTAAAAGCACTCAAAGCACTTTTGTGCTCTTAAGCACAGTGCTTCCGATCACTTTTTGGAACCAGCGCTTAGTGCTTAGAGCATTCTACGGAAAGGCACAATTATTGCTTTATTCAACGTCGGCTTATTTTTTCGACCAGTGCTTAACACCGACGCCGTTGAGCACACTGCCCCCAACCGGAAATTCTGCCGAATCATCTGTTGTTCCAGAGGCAGGGTTATTTTACGAGCTCAACATCTATGAACTCAGGTCCACCATCTCAACATCCCAAATAGCATATCAATCGTCTCATCTCGTGCTCATTGATAAGACGCCTGCAGCTGCGGATATGCTACTACGCTACAGTATCATTTTAACGCGCACCTTCCTTGTCAGGTGGACCACGATCCAAGCACCAAACGCGCCCGACATTGGAATCTCTTGTACATGCAATGAAATATTTATCATTCAAACCATAAGTATTATATGTCGTTGAACTTAAATGATCAGGTAGACCTAAAAAATCCCTCTGTACATTCGAATCAGAATTCAAAAGATCTATCATCCATCAAAAATCAGCATTTTTCATAATGTTCCAAAATAACGACAAAAATAATTATACTCCATAAGTGGTATTCACATATCGTATATCGTTATTCCGCATGAATTCCACGACTACCTTATCATCAATTCCAAAAATAAGCTGGGAACATTTTCGTTAACAATCCAAAATGCATATTGATAGAATTTACTGATCTGATATAGTTGTGATCTTCAATGTTTACTTTATGTTATTCATTCTTCTTATACTATTTCTTTTTATTCATAAGCAAATTCGCGCAACATTTTGAAGTGATATAACCCCCTAGTTTTATGTGAGGAAAATTCAAATGAAGCGTTATATCACTACAGTTCAATTGAAAAGCACCCTTGAGTGAAATTTCACCATTATGTCCATTCTCTTTTGTAAATCTATAACTTCAATGTACTACTCATTCGTGGATGAATAAAGACGATTCAAAAATCCGTGAGAGTATGTACTTTCCAATTCTTTTTACAATCCCTATGTAGAAATAAAATCAACTTGTTGCACAGGAGTTGCTCCTAAGGTGGAAACGAATAGCCCAATGATGTGCCTTCTTTAAGAAATGGGCGATAAGTTCTCTCGAATCATATTTTCCGCATATTTTCACTTTCCGCTCACTTTCCGTCCGCTCTGGCTTTGAGTTTTTAAACAGAACGTCCTGTATATTGTACCATTTTTGGATTCCTGAGACAATTCTGGATCAGAATGTGACACTTCTGAAGTTTTCACGCCCACTTTATTTTTTTTGGGGCCACTTTTAATATTGCACCTAGATTCAATATTAAAAGTGACCATGATGAGACGTAACCTAGTCTGAGGACCTTAGGTGATTACAATCGCAAAAGTTTTAGTGACTAGTATGATAGATAGGAATAAGACAAGTTGGCAAAATTATATTTTCGTGTCTAACTATTATTTTTCAAATGGTTACCATTTTTTGATAAGCATTTTTCGAAAAAAGGATTTCTTGACGAATCTAACAATACTAATTTATTTGCGATTCGATAAGGAAATGGATCAAATATTACTAAGGAACATACTGGATAATATTTCATTCGAGATTGTCAAGTGTGCCATGGACAGCCATGATGCATAATATTTTGCAGTTATTTTTATCAAGTCTTCTTTGGAAAACAAAACACTCACTTAGTTAATGACAGTGACATAAGCTTTATGAGCATACAGTAAAAGTTTCTTAATTTTTGTTAAAGTTCAGTTCAATTTTTCTTCAAAATAATATACACTCAAAGTGACAAACTGGGTATATTAATATTTGGAGTATGTCACAGAAATTCAGGGAATGCTGCTGAGTTGTATGTTCAGAATATCCCAATCAGCGACTTCCAGCCCATTAGTATTTTCCGAATGTTGAGAATCGTTCAAGGCAAGAAGGAAATCGAGAGGCGGAACATAGGTTTATCATAAATGAAGACTCTGACTTGAGGTTGATAAAACCGTTTCTTTGAAAGAAATTAGTCAATAAATACCGTGCATGAGAGTTTTCATGTTGTCCCAGTCCGCCATATGGGCCCCTGTTCGTGTTAATGTATATACTGCCAATTTTGATTTTCCAATTTCTCTATTTTTTATATCATTCTTCAGATTTTCTTATTTCCAAAGGTCTTGACGTTTCTCCCGTGTAAGTTTGACCACAAACACATGGAACACTATATACACAATTTTCGAACGTATGGTATTACATTCGTTTCTAAAGGTTGTTGTTGGGGGTCTTGGTTTTCATTACCATAGTATTTTCAAATGTTACTCAAACATCACATTAAAAGTGGGGTTGAATTTTTGTTTGGGTTGTAAGAAATAATATTGTCTATCAATATTCCTCCAACAACCATAATTGGAGGTGGTTATGGGAGAAAGTTATTCAACTGAAGGTCATATCGAGTTTGAATTGAGGAGCACCTTTAAATTCAAAAATTTTGTGATTTGGGAAATAATTTTTACAGAATGTAATTTTTGAGATTCGAACTGATGCAAAGAAAAAAAATCACCCATGTTCCCTACTCCTCCATAGTTCTACACCCTTTGTTCATAAAAATCTCTAGTCACTTATGCCGTATAATATGTTGTGAATGCAATCTCGAGATATATATATATATATATATATATATATATATATATATATATATATATATATATATATATATATATATATATATAGTTCGTTCAATATTCTGCGTGGTATTTGCCAGGAAAGTGGTTGTTTTCTGCTTGTAGTCTAACACTTGTTCAATTTATATTGAATTTTGTGAAGAGACTTTCCACCGTTTTTCTAATAATACACTTCACACAGCCACTCCTATCGACATAGGAGAACAGTTTTCGAGTACCGCCATTTCAAAGTTACTTTCAAATGTGTACCTACAGGTGATTAAGCTTGGTTGTGTTTTCATTTGTGTTGGGTCCCGCTTCTGCCAGAGGTCTCCGGATTTCTGACTGGTAACTACTCCGTACTGACGAGGGCCAAAAGTCTGAAATCGGCGGATTGTTAGGCTTACCTCACATAATTTGAACATAATCAAGTTTTTCAGAAAGAAAAACTTGTAATCAATATTTATTGATAATGGAAGTTTGCATATATTTTCAGGCGGATATCATTCAATTTTCTACGTAGTATTTGCCAGGAAAGTAATTATATATATATATATATATATATATATATATATATATATATATATATATATATAAATATATATATACAGTGGGGAATAACGGGGATCTTCAGTCAGCACAAATGTTGAACTATGGAAAACTCTTTAATAACGTTGGACCGAGCTTTCGTTTCAATTTCGAAACTTCTTCAGGGTCAGTAATCTGAGTGGTTGATTAATGAACATAAACTTTAAAAAACGTAAAATATGTAAATATTTGTCGGAATGGTGTTATATCTTTGACGTTTCGAGTGACATTGAAGGATTTGAAGTCTAAAAAAACGTAAAACATGTAAATATTTGTCAATGTCACTCGAAACGTCAAAGATTTAGATATTTTACGTTTTAAGTTGATGTTCTAAATTAATACGAAAGCTCGTCCAACGTATTAAAGAGTTTTTCATAGTTCAACATTTGTGCTGACTGAAGATCCCCGTTATTCCCCACTGTTCATACCAATTTTCAGTCGTTATTTCTAAATTTATATATATATATATATATATATATATATATATATATATATATATATTATATATATATATATATATATATATAAAACTTCACAATAAACGTTGCATGTTTGAATTGGAAGGAATTTTCTCCAGCTTCATGTGTAGTAAATCAAATTCGGATCCCCATTGTCTAATTAATATGACTAGTTCAAATAGTTCTAAAGTGCTAATGAAACATGGCGAGCAGAGCCCCGGCAAAATCTGAATGCAATTAATGAAATTCTCGCACTCTGCTGCTCACTGCACCGCCTAGCATTGTTTTTGCCTCTTAATTAATGTGTTTTGTTATTTAAATTTCGCTCGTTAATTAGGCCCAGTAGACTTGTCGGCAACACTGCGAGGCAGTCATTGTTTTTCTTTTCCCATGCATGAAAGCCGAGCAGGCTGTGTCACTGGATTATTGGCCATCCTCCACTCGTTTTTTCTGCCCTTTTATATAAAAATTATGTATATAGAATTTCGGATTTCTTGGGATAGGTCCAGACGGAACAAACTTGTCGTTACAACATACTGGTAATTTTATTAACGTTTCGGCAGGAACTCATGCCTTTTTCATATATATATATATATATATATATATATATATATATATATATATATATATATATATATATATATATATATATATATATATATATATATATATATATATATATATAACGGAACCGACAGATACAGACATACAGATATCCCGTTTTTTTATTATTTTCCCGAAAATTTTTCCGTTACCCCATTTTCCTGTTACCCTTTTTTGTCTTCACCCCGTTATCCCGTTTTCCCGTTATCCCCTTATCCTGTCATCCCGTTATCCCGTTTTTTTATTATCCTGTTATTCCCGTTATTCCGTTATCCGGTTATCCCGTTATCCCGTTTTCCCGTTATCCCGTTATCCCGTTCTCCAGTTATCTTAATTTTTTTTCTTTATCCATTTATCTCTTTTCCCCTTATTCCCCTTTATATATATATATATATATATATATATATATATATATATATATATATATATATACGGACCCGACAGACGTTGTCCGTCCAAATTTCTATGTTCCTTAAATGTTTTTTCCGAAAATTTTCCCGTTATCCCATTTTCTGTTACCCCTTTTTGTCTTCACCCCGTTATCCCGTTTTCCCTTTATCCCCTTATCATGTCATCCTGTTATCCCGTTTTTTCGTTATCCCGTTATTCCCGTTACCCGTTATTCCGTTATCCCGTTATTCCCGTTATTCCCGTTTTCCGTTATCCCTTCTTATCCGTTATCCGTTTTCCCGTTTTTTCGTATCCCGTTATTCCTGTTATAAAATTTTTTTCATTTATCCCGTTATTCCATTTTCCCGTTATTCCCTTATCCTGTCATCCAGTTTTTTCGTCATCCCGTTATTCCCGTTACCCCATTTTTTCTTTTATCCCATTATTCCATTTTCCCGTTATTCGCTTATCCTGTCATCACAGTTATACCGTTTTCACGTTTTTTCGTTATCCCCTAAATCCTGTTAAAAAAAAAAAAAAAAATAGGGGTTGATCGTAGAAGGGTGATAATTAAGAGTAATATGATTTTTTTTATTCTAAGTTATGACAAATCTTGCCAAAAAAATAGGGGTTGATCGTTGAAGGGTGAAAATTCGGAATTGTATTTATTTTTGAATGTTGTATCATAAAAAAATGAAAACCAAAGATTTTGTCTGAAAAATGAAAAATAAAATTGAGGGGTGGACCACTGAGGGTGAGACCATTGAGGGGGGTGATTTGTGAATCTTAACCATCCAGGGCGCCACCCAAACGCATGCACAAAAATTCATTCAAATCGGTCCAGCCGTTTAGAAGGAGTTCAGTGACAACACACGTACAGTAGAATTATATACCTATATAAAGATATATATATATATATATTTATCTAAATATATATATATATACACACATATATATATATATATATATATATATCATATACATATATATATATATGTATATAGATATATACATATATATATATATATATATATATCGATGATGAATCCGTTAAAATAAATCATTTTACCAAAAATAACCTATATAAATGTACGGCATTCGACATTTCCTCTATCCAAACAAGTGCTTCATGGAAATTATCTACTTCATGTTTTGTATATTTGTGTCTTCATTGAGATAATGCAGAAATTCCTGACCAAATTCAACTCTAGCGGGATGATCTTGGGGTTGTTACACCTATATCCTTCGATGATGGTTTGATTTGGAAGCCACTGACAATATTTCTTTCAATTATGTTATGGATTATTAAAACTGTCATATAGCCTCCTACTCTTTACTGTGGCTACGACGATTGCTACAGGCCCTCCCGTTTCAAAACCTCTCATAAAAACATGTATTCACTTTGCCATGAACTGAAAGCAATTCATTCTTTTCGAAAAATATGAACATAACCATCAATTACACGAACCGTTTTCCATTTCACACTGGAACAGAATTCTACTTCAAACTACGAGATGGGTATGAAGCAGTAGGTGAATGCCAGGACCGTACTTCCCTGAAGTTTTCAATAAACGATCTCTTTATTATGCAAATTCTACAACTAATGAAAGAATGAAAAACTAGAAAAATAAATGGATGATATTTCGTTGCTTTGGAATGATATAAAATTGTGCGCTTATTCATTTTTGATAGGAGAAATTTGTGAATTTGATATGCTGATAAAATGTGATTTTTTTCCATTCTATTTTCTTGTGAATGGTATTTACAATCGAAAATCGTGTTTGTAAATGATGATGGGTGAGCTCGTTCTATGCCTGATTTTTTCCATCACAATTTGATGAAAATATACTATCGTAAGTCAATGACCTTCATTTCATCCCTGTGGATATTAAGTTGGATAAGTATCTGATTGATTCAGATGGTGATTTTCAGAAATGTATTTCGAATCATCTCGAAATGATATGGTAATTATACGAAAATAGTAGAGTCAATACTCGAAGTGGAAGATCAAGGTTTAAGGGGGTGATAGACACAAAGTCGTCTCCACAAACGTATATTCCCTCAAAAGTTGGACAGCAGGTCCAGACAATTGATTGAAGATATGTTTCTAAAGTATATACTTTCATCTTCAGTTTGGCATTACAATGATTGAAGAAAAACTAGAATGAATATCGTGTTATACAATATTATGTTGAATCTAAGGTTACTTACAATGTGGAGAAAAACCCGTGAAAAGTAATGGATTATACCTAATAAGTAATATGCACCACCTGTTATGAAGAAACTTATAAGTTTTTTGAGATTGGGGGCAGATCCCTAAAAACAAACATTGATCCCCATAATCGAAAGTTATTTAGTTTCGACCATCAATTACGTCGATTTATCAAAACAAAATAAGCGAGCTTGTCTTCGAATGAAATGACAGGTGAGGAACAGTAGCGACAAGTTATAAGTTTCAAACTAGGTAGTAGGGATTTGAGTTTACTGCAGATTTTATAATTTCTGGAAGGTACTTCCAATATGAGGTTGTAGCTTAGAGACACAGATGTCCGTGAGAAGAAAGTTCAAATGTTCTAAAATTTCGTCAGAAAGTGATCGAAAATACTTTAACTACGAATGATTTTCTTAATATTTGTGAAGATTTTGATGAAAATTTCAATTAATTGAAACGCGTTCTTAAAATATTTCTCCTGGCAATATATAAGACGTATTCATTGCAAATAGAAATGACAGTAATTTAAGGAAATCCAACACGAATTTACAAAAAAAAAGACGCTTCTTCTTTGAAGAGGCAAAAAATCAATACTCAATTAACTTATTGGACGCACAATTGTTTATATGGTTTAAACAATGGGGAGAAAGTAAGTGTGAATATAACTCAACCACGGTCATCTCTTCTTTCAATGGCATTCAAAATAACATGCATCACTTTTTCATTAACATTTCATTGAAGATTATGATTATATTTCTATTGTTTTGTTTCAAGATACAGATCTGGCAAACAGCTGTATATTGAATTGGGAAAACTGTTAGATGAATCTATGTTCATTTTCAATTGATACTCGGCTTGCACTGCACGGGCTCATGCTCCAAGACTGAAAAATAATCATGTAGAGTGAAGTTATAAGCTCGCGGACCCCACATTATTTCAATGAAATATGAATTAAATTATTTATTAAACCTATATCTATAAAATATAACAAACTTTTCAAAATATCGTGGATAAATTGCTCTGTTTTTCTATAAACATTTGTTAATTGTTTGTTATTTGTTTTTCTGTTTGAGATGGAAAAAAAATATTCTTCATGAAACCTCTCACTTGCTCGTCTGGCCACCTGTCAGAGCTGTTTTAGTCTAAGGCTGTTGAAAATTTTGCATGGTGAAAAAATATTAAATATATTTGCAGTTAGAATTCGAAAACTATGTATCTCATAATTTTAGGGTATAGTTGAGTATATTTTTATGAAAGCTGTGATGTGACAGTGATTACAGATTAATTCTTCTGGAATTTTAACTATTTTTCAAGATATTCCCAAAAAAATGCTTTAATGATATGAATCCATTGACCTGATAGATCTATAATCTAAGTATGTGTCCCCCTATACCTATGAGGAAAAACAAATCCAGAATACTTAAAGAAAATGCCGTTTTTTTTCAGAAAAAGAAAGCAAGTAAAAATGTAAAATATAATAAATTTGTCCCATCTCACACAGACATCGGTTGTTTTTAGACAATGGTACAGTCAATATTGCCAGTCCCACGAATATCACCCTGAAAATCATGGAAGAGCATGAAAATATGGGCGCCTCAGATATGATTGGATGGGGTAGGCGTAGAGAAGCTTTTGAAGTGTGAATTGTCGAAATACATTGAAAATCGGAAAGGTAGAATTCAGAATTTGTTTATTGAGTCTGAAACTGCTATCAATCAAGCTAACAATTCATGTGACAGAGGAATCTACAACATTGATTCAGTATATTTTTGAACTCCGAGATATGGATGAGAATAAGGCAAATTTTGTTTCATTCGGTTTTTTAAAAAAGGCCCTATTTCCAGGTATATATATATAATTTCGTCAATTTTGAAAGTTTGTTCATTGTATGAAGTATCGATTTGACCCAATATAAAATTTGCTGAATTTAGAGAAATCCTTGAACATCCGGCAACAATACTTGTCACTTGTTATTTCTCCTAACGACACGAGAACTTTCAGATTATTATCAGAATAGTTTCTTGTCGATAGTAGTGGAGCAATTGCATTCAAATTACTAAGGTGAGTTAACTACAGGTTGCTACTGAAACCTCAAATTATATTCTTGAGAATTTGCAATCAATGTTTATTAAAACAAGTATCGGCGAAACGAGTATATGTTTGAACATTTTTCTGGTAAGAAGAAAGGATATTTGTTTCAATAAAAAATAATGGGTGACGAAATTTGGGACACGAAAAATGTAGAATGTCCCTATTTTCATTACTGACGAGAGCATGTTCTCATTATTTGGTATTTGATTAAAATCGAGATGCAATTTCAGGATAAAAATCTAAAAGTTCAATGGAAAATTAACTGAATTATCGTGAACCCTAAATTCGTCATATACTTATTGAATAATTTCTGGTATTAAAAATAGTAAAATAATGACAAAATTCAGGAACAAAACATGACAACCATTGGGTCACTGTTGACGACATTGTCTTCAATATTTTTTTGGAACCCATGATTTTATCAACCATTTTTTTTTATTTGTTCCGGTAAGACTCAATCATATAAAATTACCGTGAACATCATCTAGTAAGCTCAAATATTAAATATATTTTTATTAAAAATATCTATTAAATTCTAGACAAAATGAACAAAACGAAGGAGCCTTATACTGTGCATGATATTCGCAATGCGATACAGTCTATTCGAAGTGGCATGAGCATTTCTGAATCAAGTAAGAGATTTAATACCCCGAGAATGATTTTATCCGAAAAATATTCTGGGAGAAAAAATAATAGTAGGATGGATATTAAATATGGCCAAACAAGGTTTCCCAATTACAAAGACATAGTTATGTAACAGTGTTCAAATACTGATGACTGAACTGAAGAAACCCAACCCTTTTCCAGACAATCGGCCGCGAAGACATTGGTATGACGGCTTTCTCAGTCACCACAAACAAATTAGTACAAGAGTTACCCAAAATCTTCCCAACCCAAGAGCCGGAGTAATAGAAGCGCAGATTCGTAATTGGTTCCTAGAAATAAACACATATCTCCAAGACAACCATTATTGGGATACTTCTGAAGATCCCAGATGTGTATACAATTGTGACGAGACGGCATTTTTCATCTCCAAAAGGAGACAAAGTTTTGGCGAAAAAAGGTGATAAAACCGTCTATTCGTTCATAACCAATGACGAAAAAGAGATGATGTTTCAACCTACTCAGAAAAAAAAAACAAATATTGTAACTTCTAGAGGTCTTTAGAATATACCTGATTTACCCAAAGAATTTTATTTCCAGTAGATATTCACGTAAGTAATTAGATATTTTTTGTTTTAGTGTTAACACTTTTTGTTTATCGCTTCCGAAACGAGAAAATGAAACAGACATTTGTTTTATTGTCTATTTCACTAATTGAACCATACTGAGGACTATGACGATAATGGGGACTAATATATGACGATAATAAGGTATAGAACTGACGAAATTAGAAATAGATTGTTTCTCATAATTTTGATGACTAAAAAAATATTCAGTACAAACTCATCGAGAAAATCAATGAATTTTAGTAGTCACCTCAGGTCCAAACCACTAGCAATTTAAATTTTTGATCAGCTCTGGAAATGTCCTTAAACTCAAATTACTGATAGCCATGATAAATGTGTTCTGGTATAACGACATCCATAAACGTTCTTGAACTGCCATAAGTCTACGAGGACTAATTATATCGATACATAGGTTTCAGCATTTCTTTATAGATTTCAAATGCCTTGTTCTCGTCCTTCAGAAGAAAACACCGAAGCAATTTTAATACGCTGAAGCTAGGGGTAATTACCATGAAGCAGAAAAAATATTTAATGAGCGCTTCCCAAATAATCCAATATCTCGTACCTACTTAAGGGAATTGGTTGGTAAATTTCTAAGGACTGGTTGCGTAACGAGGAAAAAAGGATCTGGAAGAAAATATATTTCAGAAGAACAGCAAATCGACGTTCTGGCAGATGTTGTTAATAATCCGCAACAAACAACGAAAACGGGAGCCACGGCTTGTGACGTATCTACGATCACTGTGAAATTTTTAAAAAAAAAATACAAATTTCACCCAAATAAATTTAAATTTTTGCATCAATCAACAGAAGACGACCCGGATAGAAGTCTGCAGTTTTGTGAGGTCATGTCTGACCGCATAACCCAAAATTCAGGTTACATTAACTCTATTTGTTTTAGTGATGAAAGTACGTTTTATCTAAATGGAACAGTAAATAGACAGAATGTGCGTTATTGGTCAGACGTAAATCCGTACGTTTTTCGAGAGGGTCATACTCAAACTCCAGAGAAGATCAACGTATGGGCTGGTATTTTGGCTGACCATATCATAGGTCTAATATTTATGGCAGAAAATTCAACTAGGCATTGTATTTAAAATGCTTCAAAATCAGATCCATCACAGTATTCAAGAAGTAGTTGGGGCAAATCCGAATGATTTACCATGGATGTTACCTTTCAACACTACTACAGACCTGTCCGAGAATTGCTTAACGATAATTTTCCGGGACGGTGGATAGGCCGACGTGGCCCCATTGAATGGCTAGCTAGGTCACCTGATATGACACCTATGGACTTTTTTCTGTGGGGGTATATAAAATCTAAGGTGTACGTCACGCAGCCACAGTCACTCCAGGAATTTATGGACCGAATTTCAGATGTGTCTTACAGTATTACCCCGGAAACATTTAATATCGTTCGGAATGAATTTCACAACCGACTTTTTTTCTGTCAAGACGTGAACGGTGAACATTTCGAGCACTTGTTAAAATAGTTGCAATTGTTACTTAGAATTCTGTTGCAATTAAAAGTTATTTAGGTTTTTAATTTATTTGTAAAATATTTGAAGCAAATTCCAAACGCTTGTCAGTTTGAAACGGCTTGGCCGATTTTCACAAACGAAGCGGTGTTGGATAGAAAATCGAAAGGCGTTCAAAACCGGGAGCCACGTGACCCCCCTTAACATTTAAAAAAAAAAGTTGATGGTGCCCTTTCGACACTAGACCACGTGACCACTATCATTTTTATGCCGAAAAGTGGTACCTTTCTACCTGAATTTTACCCGACCTCGACAGCTTGTTCCGTTCAAAAGTTAAGGGGAGGGAGGACTTTTTACGTATATATATATATATATATATATATATATATATATATATTTATATATATATTTATATATATATATATATATATTATATATATATATTTATATATATATATATATATATATATATATATATATATATATATATATATATATATTTATATATTTATATATATATATATATAAACAAAGTGGAAGGAATTCAATGGACATAGCCCTCAGAGAGAAGTGTTAACCGTAGACACGTGTTTCGGGCTCTCGGCCCTCATCAGTACGGTGGAGAAGTGCAAAGATGAACAACACTTGGTAGAAAACGACAAATCAACGGAGTCAACAAAAGTTATATATAAATATATATAACAAGAAAGATAGTTTTGTTTCAACTTCAAGGGAGCTCACTATCCGCCTACAGCTGTTTCATGGTTTCCCAATCATCAGGACGACCTCAAAACAAACCTCTCAGAGTGCTAATATCTACCGGCAAGGATCAAAATGTGAAATGCACAAATTATAGATGCGACATCTATAAAGGGTAATTTCGGGAAAGTGGAGCAAGTAGATGAACCAAAAACTTGCTATAATTGTGAAAAATCGGAGATTTTGCGAAGCAATGTAGGACAAGGAAGGTAGAGGGTGGACAGAAGAATTTTAGCTGTCACAAGTGCGGGAAAATAGGGCACTTGGGGAAATAATGGTGGAATGTCAACAGGAAAGACATTATGCAACGGTATGCCCGGAAAGACAGAACGACAGAGGAAATGGGAATAGGTACAGATGATTTGGACGTCAAGGAAATGGCCGTTACGAAAATGACTGCCTAGATTTTGCGTCGAGCAATAGGAAGTCGGGCGACGACCGGCAATATGCAGGGAAACCGTTCTCGAGCAACTTGGACAGGATGGAAGAAGCCCATCGAGAGAACCAGGAAATTAGAAGCGTTCAAACTAGGAGGGCTAACTTGTTCACGAGGAAGTGGCCAATATAGGAATTGAAAAAACGGGAACGAATACATAGGCGGAGATGAGTGGAGTTCCAAAAGAGGGTCCAAAGTAGGAAGAAATAGAGGACATTTTGGAACTTATGGAAGAGATATACGAGGAGAATCAGGAAGAGGGTCTTCGAGGGGGCTCAGAAGACAGGATGGAAACATAGGAGGAGGAAGAAAAGCTCCTATTATTCAGGTAGATCTGAAGGAGATACCTCATATAGTCATCTTGTGGGCGAACGGTAGGGAATGTGAGTATCTGGTAGACACAGGCACAGTGGTCACTCTGGTGGGAAGAAAAATTATTCCAGCGTGAGGTATAGATGTGGAAAGAAGCAAGGAAATACAGTTAGTCGAAGTGACTGAACACGAGGTTGAGAGAGAAGAGGATAGTTCAAGGAAGGAAATTCCGGACGAACGGAATCCTAGTGGAAATGGTGGAAACGCAATCGGAGAAATTAATTTGGATCAAATTAAGGCAAGAAAGGAGTGGATCAGACAAAAGGGGAAACCGTTCGCAGGAATAAATGCTGACAACTAGTTTCAGGAACTTTTTGAAGAAGTGCTCCACCTCGCATTGGTGATGAATGGCTTAGAGGATGCTACGGATGAGGATTTTCACCAGAAGAAAATTGAAATGGCAGAATCGAGGAGTTTGGACAATTCTCATAGCGTTCGCAATATCGACTAACCAATGAAAGCCCTCAAGGCAGGCGTTGGCTGTGTCGGTTATGCTGGAATTGAAAATTTGAAAGAAGTTTGCAGCGTACTTCCTTAGCGATCGGTACCTCAGCGTACCTTTGTAGAAAATAGTGCATTTTGAGTTGATATTTCAACTGGAAGTTCCATCGGGAGTTAGTAAAACGAAGAATAAGAAATCCGTCGCGTACCTCCATTGCGATCAGAGCGTTTGATTTTTGTTTCGGACTCCAAAAAAGTTGAAATTCTATCGGACGTTAGAAAAATATTAAAGCCTTGCGGCGTATTACGGGTTTGGAATCGGTAATTTACCAGGAGTTGTATAAACGCGAAATTCGTATCGATAGATATACGGATTGAGAAGTTTTCTTCGCGTGAGAACATATTGCGAAGGTTGAAGTGTTATAAAATCATAGTCAATCAATAAGCCTGAGTCAAGTGATACATTCTGGATTGCGGAAAGGAATCTGTTAGATCGTCAAGCCAGCAATTAATTAGTGAACCTTCGGGATATGGGATTCTTTTGAGATACTTACTAAACTATTGTGGAATTTGGGTGGATTGAGTATAGCATTGGAATGCTTTAATTCCAATTTATCATCTAAAAGGAAGAGTTCGTAGTTTTCCATACATCCATAAAGCGAAAGTTCCGCTTTTTTTGAGTAACCATAAGGATTTGACCTATTTTCTACGACTCAGATGTGTCTGAATTTTAATTGGTTTGTTTCAATTTTCCGTTTATATACAGCCACTTTATTCAAAAAAAATATTAATATATTTATTCCAACGTCGACAAGTGTTTTTATTTGTCGGTCAGAACTGCATAACTAACTTGCTAATAGAAAGGGAGAATCTCAGACCCTTTACTTTCCTTACCTGGAAGGAGAGAATCACAAATTAGTCTAGACATTGCTTCTAGCCGGATCTATGACCTATCGAATCAATTAGGTGACGAGAACCCAGTGTCAATCGCAATTTTTGGAAAAGTAACCTGATAATTATAAAATCCTGGTGACAGCGTGCGACCACTCGCAAGGGTGGTGGCTGCCAAATATATTTTCTTGTGTCTATCCGTTGGGCAGAAGTAAATATCTATTGATTTGTTCGAAAATATGAACGGGTTGTTTATAAAATCAGATGTGGGATCATCTGCGACTGAAAGATAAACTTTAGTCACTATCTTCCATCGTTCAAGATAACCTCTTGTGGGGTATTCGTGTTGAAAAGGAAAACATTCTCAATTGAATATTCAATTGTTTCCCTTTTCAACATAAATATCTATTCTTCCAACACCTTAGAATACTGCCCTTGGTTAGTTTCATAACTGGTTACTTAGTATCAATAGGTTTTTTTTAGCATTTAGTTTTTTCTCAAAAAATTAAAATAAAAAAGTCAGTCAATAGTCAATTGACTACTTTTACACTAGTTCCTTCGAACAGAACCTTATTTTAAATTATATGAATCACTTGATTTTATTATCTTGATGAAACATTAATGACTGATAGCTATCTTTTTCAAATATTGTTAATAGAAATTCGTAATAGAATGGATCGAACCATAAATTCGCCATCTTGAGTTCTCAAATTCTCAAAGCTTTTCAATAGAACCATCGGACCATATTCATTTTCTCTATTTGGTGCATTGGAACAGAACCCTGTTTTTTTTAAGTATAATCGGATCATACTACAAAATACGTCTATCATATTGGAGTTGCCATATTTATTTTTAAAATACTAATAAAAAGGCATTGTCATGCAAAACATTCGAAGATATCAGATATCGAGTCAGTCGGATCTCAACTACAATGATCCATGTCAGTTATATGTTGAACCTAAATAAAAACATGTAATATTAGTTTCAACATTACTACAGCTTCGTTTCTGATTATTCACCAGAAACACTCCACTAGTAACTATTTCAATGTTATCAGTCCTGGATTCCTGGGGTTGAATAACGAAAATAATCTATTCTATTTGTCACGTATCCTATTGCTCGGATGCTACAAGGATTGGAATGCCATTTGCATGCCTTGTCGCCTCATAACAATTCAACATCCGAGTGGTCGATGGGAGATACCAGATTGAAAATGTTAGAATCGAAATCATTTTCCCTCGGTCTTGATTGGGAAGAAAATTCAATTGAGTATCGAAACATCGCAGAAAATTATTTTCCAGAAACGCATCGTGAAATTGTTTGTACAATAATGAGAAAAATAAACAAGCACAAAATATTGCCACTCAGTCAGTTCCTAGTACAGGCCGATAATCAGTAGAAATGCAAAAGTACTCATTCGTAGATATTAACATTCTCAGCAGAAAAGAAACTTTTCCATATCCAAATAGGGTGTATACAAAGTAATAATGAAAAATGAATCAAACTAAAAATAGTCCCATAAATGTATGAGAAATCGGGTCTCAAGGCATTATTGCATTAAACCTTGGATGTGCTGGTTTCGGTTAATCAGTGAAAACCACTTATAGAATTCTCCTCTGAATATGATATGAAAGAATGTATGTAGGTTAGAAACATTTCAAATTTATTCCTTCATTTGCAATTTCTGCCGACAGAACCAACGCCATGGATGTTTTCATTTACCTTTTTTCCACCACGTTTCGGCAAATTTACATTTGCCATCTTTAGGTGATATCTAATTCATTCGATTGTTTGGAACTCGACCTTTTGAGGACAAGAACATGTATTATTTCAGATATTTATTAATATTTATTCAAAAGCTGAATCAGGATAGAAAGTCTTTAACTCCTACTACTTGTTATAATATGACAGCGATGGTCTCCTTTTATTTTAATTTCAAACATCTACAGTATGAACATAATAATAAGTAATAACTATAATACATCTTTCCTCTTTTCTAAAATCAAAAACTGAATTTGATAGGCTTTCTAACAATCCTACCTGATCTTGTTTTGTAAGGAGAATTTGAATTTCCAGTGGATTCTTTTCTAGAGAATTGATAGAACAATCATGAGATTCAGATATAACCGAGGAACTAGCAGTTGACTTCGGTAAGAATATTTCTATTATATTATTTTGTGTTTCACCCCCTGTGGCTGTGGATGGCATAATTGTTTCTACATCATTCTCAAGGATGTTATTTGAGGATTTTCTCACATCTATTCTATTTCCTCTTATTGCATTACCTTCAGCAGTCTTCACCCTATATGACCTAGGTGCTTCATGTGAATTCAAATACTTTCCAGGTTCCCACATGTTTTTGATATGACTATATATTGTAACATTCGAATTTGGTTCAATGGCTTCCGAAGACTTAACTGATCTATTATAGTAATATACCCCCTTCTGTTGTTTCTAAATGAGCTCGTTTTGGATATTCTTACAGAATGAAGGTTGTAATAAATCCTCAGATGTGGGCACTTTAGTTTAACATAAACGACTCATCAGCAATTCAGAAGGAGTGTAATCCATATTTTTTAAAGAAGTATTTCGGTAAACCAATAATGAAGACTGAATATTCCCATTTTCCTCAATGCACTTCTTGATAATGTTTTAACCTGAAGACACACCAGTTTCAGCCAAAGCATTTGCACAAGGATGATAAGGGCTTTTCGTTTTTATTTCAAAATTCCATTCTATTGCGAATTGCTTGAAAACATAACTGTTGAATGGGACATTATCACAAACCACAATATCAGGGCTACCAAATCTAGAGAATAATGATTCCAGGTCATTTATAACCGCCATGGCTGATTTATTTTCTAATTGAACAAGTTCCAACCAATTGGAATGAGAATCGTATACTACCAAAAAACCTTTGTTTCCATATGAAAATATATCAGTTCCTAATCGTTACCAAGGTCGTTTAGGAATTTCAAATGGGAGTAATTCCTCTTTTCGATTGTTTCTAGCAAATTTTCCATACACTCTACAGTTTTTAATATATTTTTCTATAACAGAATCTAAATGTGGCCAATGAAATATTTTCCGAGCACTAGATTTCGAAATTTCTATACCAAAATGCCCCTCGTGAATTAAACGTATCATATCTTCACGTAAACCCCTTGGAACAATCAATTTTTTATCTAGGAACAGAAGCACATTGCTCAACGAAATATTCTCTTCCAGTTTGAAGTAATGCTTGATATTGTTTGATATATCTTTTTTATCAGGCCATCCCCTGACATGAAAATCAACAATTTCTTTCAAATCTGAATCTGACTCAGTATAGACTAGGAAGAATCGGCGCATGAGTACCGAAAACTATTCCACCTCAATTTTTTTATGCGATCCTCTTCGAATTGCCATACTGATGATACAAATGCATGTTGCCATGGGGCAACCCCGTGCCATATTGTTCAAACCGAAATTGTTTAAAAATTAAGGAATTATTTTTAACCGGACAAATTTTTTTTATATTCTTTATTAAAATACAAATAAAAAAGGTTCGATGACTTTTCACGATACAGTTATTATTTTTAGAATATGAATTTTTAAAGGTTCAAAAAATCTCATATTTGGGTACTTTTGACCCATGAAAAATATATAAAAAAAAAAAATCGAAATAATATATTTTTTTAAATTTTTTATACAATAGTTGATAACATTCTCAATAGAGATTTAAAAAAATTTCATTGATTATACCTGTTTTTTAATTATCAATTTCGCGCGCTCACAAGTATTCATCGCTTACCTTTAAGTATCGCCGTCTCTCTCTGACTCATGCGCTGCATCGGCCTCTCTGTTTCCTGAATCATTATTTATCATTTATCTTAAAAACTATTAACTTTTTTAAGATTGTTAAAGAGGGCAATGTTATTAACAATTAATTTGTCTACAATTTGTTTTTGACAAATTTTTTTCTGGAATCAATTTTACAAACGTTATTTAAGCATGAATCGGAACATGTAATTAAAATTACTTTTTTATCAGTTTATATTATTTTTTTGTCATTAAAACAGAAAGTAATTACATTGAATAACTTCTTCAAACGAAGGTTATAGATGTAGAAGTATGAAATAATAAAACAAGATTTAAAAAAAAGGTATTTATTTATTATCAATATCATTTTTATATATTATATTCTTACAGTCTTCTGAATCACAGCCACATAGAAGTATGCAACTAATATAATTTTTTTACAGTAACAAGCTTTGGTTTTACAGGCTTTCTTACAATTGCACGGTTTTTTAAGATCAGTTGGAAATGGGCTTCTGTTCATAAATAAAGGTAGCAAAGTACTATTCTCCAGTTTGTATCCGAAATTCGTAAAATCTTATGTTTTATATTGGGGATTCAACGCTTTTTTCCAAATGTATGTTTGAGCAGAAGCTCTAAGTGCATGCAAATGCAAGACATCTGATGTGCACGGAATTTTCGATAAATTAATATTAGTTCCAAAGCAACGAGAAAAAATAATTCGTCTAGCTTCATCCGCGGAGTTACCTTTTTTACCCAAAATATTCAAATACAATGTTTCTAAGCCTTTCAACTCCTTAGTACTTAATTCTAAGCCATTGCCAAGAGGGACTAAGACATCACGATTTTCTTTTATTTGTATCAGTTCTAAAGCTTTTTTTTTGTGCCAATTTTACTAGTCGTATCACAACCCGTAAATACGTGTAAAGCAGGTAAAATTTTAATTACATGTTCCGATTCATGCTTAAATAACGTTTGTAAAATTGATTCCAGAAAAAAAATTTTAAAAACAAATTGTAGACAATTTAATTGTCAATAACATTGCTCTCTTTAACAATCTTAAAAAAGTTAATAGTTTTTAAGATAAATGATAAATAATGATTCAGGAAACAGAGAGGCCGATGCAGCGCATGAGTCAGAGAGAGACGGCGATACTTAAAGGTAAGCGATGCATACTTGTGAGCGCGCGAAATTGATAATTAAAAACCAGGTATAATCAATGAAATTTTTTTAAATCTCTATTAAGAATGTTATTGACTATTGTATAAATAATTTAAAAAAAAATATTCTTTCGATTTTTTTTTTTAATATATTTTTCATGGGTCAAAAGTACCCAAATATGAGATTTTTTGAACCTTTAAAAATTCATATCTCTAAAAATATTATTTTTATCGTGAAAAGTCATGGGACCTTTTTTATTTGTATTCTAATAAAGAATATAAAAAATTTTTGTCCGGTTGAAAAATAACAATTCCTTGCAATTGTTTAAACAATTTCGGTTTAAACAATATGGCACGGGGTTGCCCCATGGCAACATGCATTTGTATCATCAGTAGGGCAATTTGAAGAGGATCGCATAAAAAAATTGAGGTGGAATAGTTTTCGGTACTCATGCGCCGATTCCTCCTAGTCTAAGTAGCACGTATGAACTGATTTTTTCGTTCAGAAGACATTGGCAAATTATTAGACAAAAAGTGACAGCATATTCAAATTCGGAATGTGATTAAAGGATCCCCCACACCGGCGTGATCTGGCGATAGCGGTATATCTTCGGCATTGAAATCGCATTTATTGCGGGAACGTTGTTTTTTCATGTTCACACCAACGTGTTACGAATAGTTCGCTAGCGGTGCGATAAACAGTGTCACGAACCAGTTTTTCTCAAAAAGGCTTCTGATGGAGAAGAAATGTTGATGTTGTTGGCTTTGGCTGAGGATGAAAGACGAATGAAGTTAGTATTATTTATCAAGTAATGTACCTTGTGTCCCTATTTAGTTTTTTCTTCAAGGAAAAGAAGAAAATGAACTCATGATATTAATAAAGATAGGAAAAAATATGGAGAATATCATACTTTGATGTCGGAACTCCGCCAAGATCCCAAACGGTGTCGTAGCATTCATTATTAGGATAAAGAATTTTGTTTGGAGGATTTGGCAACCTCACTTTTCAGCAGCTTTACCTGCGAATGAAATCGAAAAAGAGTTTCGAGAGTCGGTCGGTCCTGAGATGATATATTTATTCATATACCGGTAATTATAGTTTTTTCCGGTGACATTCATTACTCAGTATTATCATTCTGAATTATTTATATGGTCTGTGGTGTTTTCCTTTTTCCTAATTTTCCTTCCCAAGGCCGTTTCCAGCACCAGACGAAATTGAACAGACGAACTCCTGATTAAGAAAAGGTAAGAATTTTCATCAAATTTCTCACAGAACATTATCGAGATGTTATAGAACTAAAACAGAACATTTTTGGTCCCTTCGACTTCGGATTGTTTCAAATCAAGTAGTTTGTTCGATTCGGTTTCATGGAATTTTGGAATTTTCGGATACGGTTCGATATCAATTCAAGTGGTTGTTCATTTCATGCCAAATAATATTTCGGGAGATTTTATCTTCACAGGCGGGTTTCTATGTTTTTTCGGAGTAACAGTTTTTTGCCCTTCCTCATATTTACGGTTAAACGGATGCGGTGTTGCCAAATGTACTGAAAAGTAAGAATAATTTTCGAAACATTTCATTTGATTGAACATTCAGGAACTGTTTCTCAGACCATAGAAGAATATTGCAAGGGGTGGTTTCGATATTTAGAATGGGGGGGTACTGTAGCACAACGACAATTGAAAATGCCCACGGCAAAAAAAGAGTAATTATTTTCAATTTTGCAAAATCTCCTGAGTTTATACAAGTCAATGAGAAATCAAACGGAAAAATCTGAGATTTCAGCCTTATATAAGTCGACGGATTCGACGGAAGCGGATTTGATTAAGGTTATTGACCATATCATGGATGTTAGTTTTGATGTTGATGAGGCGTTCACACCAAATTATGCAATTATTCCAACAATTGATGAAATGTGTGGTTACATTCATATTGCGGCTGCAAAATTAGAGAGAGAAGAACAACAAGCGAATGCTTCGCCGGTGACTTTAACTTCTCAGGGACATTCGGGCTCTTTTGGAAACACCGGTTTTGCGCGAAATCTCCCTTCACTTCCGAAATTTCTGGTGATATCCGAGAGTGGGAAACATTTTATTCAATTTTAAAAAGTTTAATTCAGGATAATAATTTACTGACGGATGTTGACAAGGTCAATTATTTAGCAGGTCGTTTGAAGGGTTCTGAATTGGGTGTTTGCACAGGAGTGGCTCCTGCCGGGGGCAATTATAATATTATGTGGAAGGCTCTGGTTGACAAATATCAAGATGCACGTTCACTAGCGACTGGTTACTTGGATTAGATTTTGAGATCCGAACATATACAGGGGGAATCGGCCAAAAACCTCGAATCATTTTTGGAAAACCTCGATTGTGCGGTACAAGCCTTGAAAAACTTTAAATTTCGAAATTTGGCAGATTTCATTTTGATGTATCAGGCTCTTGGAAAACTCGATTCAGAAACGGTTAAATCTTTCGAAATGTCCGTTCGTGGTAAGGGGATACCAACTTATGAGGATGTGATAAAGTTTGTTGAAGAGCAAGCTAAAATACTTAATCTGAACAGAAACGCTGTCACTGGTAGAGGGAATTATTATGATACGAGATCGCGTTCAACAAAATCATTCTATGTCACTCAGGAGAATAAGTCGGAGAATAAGGAAAAGACAAACACATGTATCTATTGTCATAGGGGTTGGCAGTTTTTTAGTAGATGTGATAGATGCAAGCGGTTGACTGCGTCTAAACGTTATACATTGGTTCGGGAAAATAATTGGTGTTACAATTGCTTGTCGCCAAAGCATGGTGTGAGAGACTGTCGTTCTGATCGGGTTTGTTCAGAATGCACAAAAAAACATCATTATTCATTGGATTTAGGGAGACCCTCAACTGGGGTACAGCATGAACAAGTTCACAGGACTATACCAAGTGAGGGTAATTCTACTAGTGAAGTTTTCGAAACGAATACTTGTACATCGGAAACTACAAATAATAATTTTCATGCTACGGCAATAAAAAATCGTAATAATACAGTATTATTATGAACAGTGGTAGTGAACGTTCTGAAAAGTTCAGGTCAAGGTCAAAAGGCTATATTTTTATGGGATAGTGGCAGTCAGATTCATCTCATCACTCATAAATGCTCCAAAAAATTGGGGCTGAAAATATCTCGATGTTCTGCTTCGGTGCAAGGAATTGGTTCAAATTCAAATTCGTTAAAGGGTATCACAGACCTCATAATAGCGTCTCGATATGATTCATCGAAAAAATATTTCATGCAAGCGTTTTTAGTTGATACAATTTCTGATAAACCTAGATAAAAAATTGGTCGGAGTTTTTTGAGCAGTTTTAGGGATGTTCAATTAGCTGATGAGAAATTTGATGAACCAACTGAAATTGACGGTATTATCGGGGCGGAGCTCTTTGCAACGGTGATGGGGAACAATAGTTATGCTTTTTTAACGGGATCACCAGTGGCGCTACAGACGGTTTTCGGGTATGTTATATTGGGAAAAGTTCCGTTATTCAGCTCAGTTTCAGATTCGATTGTATTTTTCAATTTAAAAGAAGAATCATCTCTGAATGAACTCATGGAAAAATTTTGGGAAATTGAGCAAGTTCCAAAAAATACTTTGCCGAATGAGGAAGAATTAGAATGTGGGAAAATGTATACTAGTACTTTCAATAGAGTTAGTGGAGAGATTTACGGTTTCTTTTCCTTTTAAGAATTCTCCAAATACTTTGGATTATTCTAAAGATTGCGCGATGACACGATTATTTTCCTTAGAAAGGAAATCAACAAAATTATCGGATTTGCGTTCAGGTTACAATGATATTATGAGAATCCATTGGGTAAGGGATGAATATTTGGAAACAGCGGATACGGCGTACTACATTCCTCACCATGCCATTTTCAAGCCCGATAGTTCCAGCACTCCAATTCGAATAGTATTGGATGCTAGTGCATTCTCTGATAGTAATATTTATTTAAATGATATTCTATACGGAGGCCCGAATTGCAGACGGATATTTTTTCTTTGTTGTTAAATTTCAGATTTTCTAGAGTAGCGGTTACTGCAGACACTCGTAGAATAATAATAATAATAATAATAATAATTTTATTTGTAAATAGATAACAGTATAATGTAACATTTCAACACAATGTAATATTAAACAAGTGATGGACTTCATGAATATATTTACAAATGAACCAGGAACCACAAAGTCAAAGACTGTCCGTGGTGTTAGTTAAATTGAAATAGTCATTCCGACCATATTCATAAAAAGTAAATTCAAAATTCAAAATTCAAAATCATTCTAACAATCAAAAAAAATTGTTTCCATAAGAAACGTTAGAACTATATAGAAATTATGAGATTATGGGATTATGAATACTGAAAATATAGTGATAGACGATAAAAAAGTCAAAAAAGTCATATTTGATCAATAATACAGCATGGATTTAGTGTCTAGTGGTAATAATTATGTTTCATTGGAGCGAACTCTCCAATTACCCTTTGAGTCAATCAAATTGCTCACCCACATTCTATCTTCCGATAATAAAAATTTCTTTACACCATTTTTGTATGAATAGAAGGAGAAACTTGTTCTTATTTCTTGGGAGGGGAAGTTGAAAACTCTCGGAGCCAAATACATGTGGCATCTTTCACCAACAGTTTTGAGTGATGATGGTGTGATGAGGTCATTGTTTATGTTTCTTCGTGTTTGGTATTGGTGTGAAATATGATAAAATTCAGGTTCATTTTTCAAACAGAATAACGCAATTTCATTGGAAAATATTTGTCGGGGATCCAATACTCTCAACTCATTGTATAGTAGGTCACTGGAAAAGCTTCTTTCTTTTTTATGAATAATTTTCAAGATAAGCTTTTGTATAACTTCCAGTTTATTTAGATACTTATTTGTGATCCCTCCTCATCCCAGAATTCCATAGGAAATACGTGATTCAACAAGCGCATGATGAATCATTTTTAAATGTGATAATTTTAATACTTTTGTGAGATATTTGAATTTATGAATCATTATTCTGATGGTATTACAGATTTTGATGCTATGGTGATCCCACGTAAATGGCTGTCAATTGTAATACCTAAGTATTTTGCGTATTTGGTTGACTTGATTGAAATTGTTTTTCCATTTGTCTTAATTTCTAGAACACTAAATTTTGGAAGTTTATTTTTGTAATTGGCTAATGGAAGAAATATCGTTTTATCAATATTTATTGTTGATAATTCATAATTGAACCATTCAATTATCCTACTGAGATCAGTTTCCACTTTCTCTTTCAGGCTTTCCCAAGAATTTGAGGAGCAAATGATTGCAGTGTCATCAGCAAAGCTGAATATTTCTCCACTTGTACTCATTGTTAACAAGTTATTAATGTAAATAATAAAGAGAATGGGACCCAACACAGTCCTTGAGGTACCCCACATTTGAGGATTCTTTCATTACTATATTCCTCATTAATATTAACTATTTGCTTTCTGATGGATAAGTAACTTTGAAGTAAATAAAATATATTTCTCCTAAAACCCATATCTTGCTAAGTTTCCAATTACTGTGTGTGATCCACGGTATCGAAAGCCTTAGCAAGGTCTACGAATACACATAGTGATGGTTGACCTTTGTCTAAGGCATCATACATTCTTGTAGTTACAGCAGATATTGCATCTTCGGTGGATCGACCTGACTTAAAGCCGAACTGATGTTTTGATAACAAATTATATTTTTCAATGAATGTTTCCATACGATTCTTCAAAAGTTTCTCAAATATCTTTGCCAGATTGCTTATGATTGATATTGGCCTATAATTAGAAGTGATTTTTTTGTCACCGGTTTTATGTAAAGGTTTGACTATAGCAACTTTGACTTGTGGAGGACATAATCCAGTTTCAAAAATTCTTTTCATGAGGTATGTCAAGGGTGTTGCTATTGACGTAGAAATTTCTTTCAATGTCTCAGCCGTGAAACCATCGACACCTGGTGCTTTATTTCGTTTCAATGTTTTTATTATATCATTTATTTCATTTTCATCAGAAGGTTTGAGAAAGAAGGATTTTTCATTGACTACCCTCTTTGGGGTAGTTAAGGAGCTTTCAATTTTTCTGCAAGATTTGGACCAATTTCTGTGAAGAAGTCGACGAATGCTTTGGCGGTTTCTGAATCATTTTTCGTAAGCTTATTATAGGAATTAAGTACTTGAGCAATTTTTCCATGACTGTCTTTTCCTCCACTCATGAAGTTAATGGTTTTCCATGAATTCTTTGCATTATCTTTATTTTTTTCAATTAGTTTTTTATTATAGTCTTGTTTTGCTGCTCTTATGATCTGATTCAAATGGTTTCTGTAAAAAAAATGTACCACCAGATCAAAATAGTGGACTATGATTGGCGATTTCAGAGGCTACTTAAGCGTTTCAGTGCTGATGAACCCGTTCTAGTGTACGAGTTCAATCGGTTGGCATTTGGAGTCGATACAAGTCCTTATCTGGCTCTACGTACAGTCAAACAGTTGATAAAAGAGGCAGGTTATAAATATCCATTTGCAGCAGAAGTGGTATCGACGGACATATACATGGATGATTTGGTATATAGTGTACCTTCGGAAGAGGAAGCTCATCGGTTATATCCAGAATCAGTTGCAATGTTTTCAGAAGGGAAGTTTGATTTGACGAAGTAGTCTCGAGTTCTTTGCATTTGTTGAAGGAAATCCCACCTGACAGAAGGCTGTCGCAACCTGTGCTCTTCAAGACAGAAACAAGAAATTAAGGAATGATCTGGAATCCAGAAATAGATAGCTGTAGGTTTCGGTTTCCAGTTCCGGGGTCTAGCTGTACTAAGCGTATAATCTTATCTACGGTGGCACGATGTTATGATCCTGTAGGATTGGTGGCACCATTCATTCTGTATTCGAAACTCTCAATAAAGGAACTATGGAAACTCAAAATAGGCTGGGATGGTATGGTCCCTAATGAAATTTTCCAGGAATGGTTGAAACTGAAAGATGAATAGTTGGCATTTGAGAAGATTCAGTTTTCGCGTTATATGGGAACCGTGAGAACTTCTCTAGTAATGCTAGTTGCTTTTGCAGATGCCAGTATGGATGGATATGGGACTGTAGTGTATGTAACAGAAAACTGAGAAATTACTGTCAATCATTGTGTGCTGAATCAAAGGTTTCCCCCTTCAAGGTGGTTACAATTCTTAGAATGGAGTTAGTAGCAGCTCTCCTCTCATCTCGGTTGGTCAAATATATTTCGAAGATTCTCAATAATGAAATTTGTATTACAAAAACATTTGCGTTTTCGGATTCGATGTTTCTATATTTGCGTTTTCGGATGCGAGTTCTTCAATGGTTGAATTCTTCTTTTTTGAAAAATATATTCGTCGCCAACAGGGTTTCACAGCATATTTCAAATGCTGATTGAAGTCATATATCTGGTGTAACGAATCCTGGGGATATTTTATCTATCTAGGGGTGCAACTCCTCTCCAATCGATGGAAAATTACTTGTGGGCATCGGGACCCACTTGGATGAGATTACCTGTTGTAGATTGAGCAAATGGTTTTTGAGGAATCTGGGGAAGACGTAGATTCCATAAAATGTCTCGTTTCAACGGGGGACACGGAAACGCATCCATTGTATGGCATGGTTATGAGGTCGTCATCCTACTTTACAATTTTGCGGGTAACGGTGTGGGTACTTCGTTTTGTGAAGATCCTTACGGTGAAAAGTTTCATCACAGAAAGTGATATGAATAGGGCAGAACTGGTCTTGGTGAGAATCGTGCAAGGCAAATATTTCAAATCAGATATCAAACTTTTGAATTTGGGAAAAGAAATTTCGAATAGATTGCGCAAATTAAACCACTTCCTTCAAAATGGAATCATCATGGTGGTGAGGGGTAGGTTAGAGAATGCGCCCCTTACTTTCGTGGCTCGTCATCCTATAATACTGCCTGGTAAGGATCCTTTTACGGAGAAAATAATAGATTATTATCATAAAATACATCTTCATACCGGTCAATATTTGATGGAAGCCATATTGAGTCAAAAAAATTGGATATTGGGAGATAGAAACGTCATTCGACAACGAGTTCATGCATGTAATAGGTGTTTCAGATTGAAACCTAAAACGATAAATCCTTGAGGGCGGATTTGCCAACATCAAGATTACATTAGGCCAAAGTTATCACTCATACGGGAATTGACTATTTTGGTCCATTCAATATAACACTTGGTAGACGTAGAGGGGCTCAAGTATACAAAGGCTATGTCCGCTTATTCGTTTGTATGAGTGTAAAGGCAGTTCATTTGGAACTTGTTAGTTAATTGTCAACAGATAGTTTCTTACCAGCTTGACCTACAAACACCAAATCACTCATTTTCGGTACCACTTTGCACAAAATGTAGCCGGTTTTATCGAAAGAATACTCCTCCAACATTTACACCTAACCTAATCTTTTACATTTACTAAATTCCATCTGTCAAAGGTGGAAAATTCGTATTTTTTCGATAAAACCGAAACCTTGTTTGTGGTTGTAGCTAGTGAAAAGGAGGAGGCATTGTAAGTGATATTTGGGCGCGAAAACGGTGCCTAAAAATGATCTCTTGAAGAAGGAGAAAGGCAATATATCACGGAAACGGTATGAGACCGCTGCGTTTTTCGCATTTGTGTTCAGGAGGCAAAAACACGTTAGAAAAGTCAAACAGCTATTTTCAGGGAGCATGAGCACGACTCCTTAACATTTACCTAACCTACCTCACTATAATCGTTGCAGAAACTGGATCAGTATTTTCTTCAGTTGGACCTTTACCACCAATCAAATGTTTAGAGCCAACATATGAATATTTATTTTCTCTTTTGTTGAATCCACTCTCCTCGAAGCATGGATCCATTTATTACATCTAACCTCATCAATGTGTGGTTTTACGAATGGTATAAAAAACACATTTTTATCTGAATATCGATTATCCGAAGTACAGTTCGCAAAACTACAATGTTTTGATGGCACTGTAGTTATTGAAAAAAAATATTTACTTGATTATTTTGAATAAGTCAACTGTATCACTTAAATAACACTATCTTGAATGGATGTTTGGTTTGTCCCTACCACAAGTGCTGCCTCTCGTGACAAATTTGCCACACTATTCTCAGGAAAAAGGCTCATTCAAAATAAAATTTTGACAACATTTTTAGATTTGAAAAAGTATTTTCACAAAATGTAATGTTTGAGAACCGAACTGATGCAAAAAAATAAAAAATCATGCGTGTTATATAGCTAAACAAGTCTTGCTACTTTTACCGGAGAGGTCCTTGCAGTGTTATTCATTCCGATCAAAGTTCAAATTTCGCGGGCGCGAAGACTGGTCTTCGGAAAATTAATAAATTTGTCAATTCTGAGAGGTATAACGAAGTTTTCCAAACATAATTCACTATAAATGGTATTGAGTGAAAGCTCAATACTCCGGTGGCCCCACGCATGGGTGGATTGTGAGAAAGCCATGTAAAATGTGCGGAAACTCATATATTTAGAGTGCTGGGCACTCAACTTACAACTTTTGAGGAATTCAATACTCTTTTGATCCAAGTCGAAGCATTGCTAAACTCTCGTCCTCTTTGTAGTTCATCAGCTGATCCATCGGCACCGGAGGCATTGACTCCTTCCTATTTTAACACGCTTTTTACACGCTTTATTATAAGCTTCACTTGTATGTTTGTTTGTAACCGACTCCTTTGGGCGCGATTTTGACCCACTTCTAGACGTACGAATGACTTGAAATTTGGCAAGTGTACATAATTCCGATGACAATGCATTAAAAAATTTTTGTTTGGAAAAAAAATTACGAAATGGCGGCTCCAATATGGCGGTCGGGTTTTGTGATTATGGTCCGATTCGCTTCAAAATTGGTATCTGAGGGTTTTCGTGGCAGATTATGATTCTTTGTCAAAACTGAAAAATTCAGGATGGCGGCTCCAAAATGGGAGAGTTTGTGATTATGGTCCGATTCTATTCAAAAGTGGTATGTGGGGGTTTGATTAATTTTTGTAAATTGAATTCAGATGGCGGCTCCAAAATGGCGAACGAGTTTTGTGATTATGGTCCAATTCTATTCAAAATTGGTATGTGGGGGTTTCGATTATGATTATTTTGTCATAATTGGAGGATTCAAGATGGCGGCTCCAAAATGGCGGACGAGTTTTGTGATTATGGTTCGATTCTATTCAAAATTGGAGAATAATAGTTGAAAAAATCAAGTTATAATAATAATAGTTTGAAAAAATAAAAATCACGCTTTAATAGAAAACAACACAGAAAAGTTGAAAATAAATGATAGTTTGAAAACTAAAAAACACGCTCAAATAGAAAACTAAACTGAGAAGTAGAAAATAATATTAAATGAGTTCGAAATAAGAATACAGCAATTAACAACAAATTCATTCCATCGTAAAAAAGCGTGGGGTGCTTTTTAAGATATTTTCATAATGATTCTACTCTTACCAATATCTGTCCATAAAATATTAACAACAATTGACATCAAGCACCCCACGCTTTTTTACGATGAAATACATTTCTTGTTAATCATTGTATTCTTATTTCAAACTCATTTGAAATTATTTTCTACTTTTCAGTTTAGTTTTCTATTAAACCGTGTTTTTTAGTTTCCAAACTATTATTTATTTGACACTCACTCTAATGAGAAGTTGATAGAGTTGATCGATTCCAGAGGATAGATAAGATGGTCCAAGATTATTGGAAGCGTTGGCAATTAGAGTATCTTCCTACCTTATAAGTGAGAGAGAAATGGAATACAAAGTGTCTTAATGTTGAGGTCGGGACAACCGTTATATTGAAAAATGAGAATTTGCCGCCGTTCCACTGACCATTAGGTATTAGGTATTATTACAGATGTTCATCCAGGAAAGGATGGCATTATTCCGCAATGTGACTGTAAGGACTAATAAAGACACCTATTCTAGACCGGTGTGTCCTCTGCCCACGCAATAAAATTAGATTTCTAAATATTTATTTTATATATTTATATTATTTATTTTTATTGTGATGAAATTCCTCAGAAAATTCTGTTATTTTTGGAGTATTCACATTTTGGTATTTATATAATTGTACTAGCAGACCCGGCCACGCGTTGCTGTGGCTGTGGTTTTTCCTTTATCCCGTTATCCCGTTTTCCCGTTAGCCCCTTATCCTGTCATCCCTTATCCCGTTTTTTGTTATCCGTTATTCCCGTTATCCCTTTTTCTGTTATCCCGTTTTTCTTTATTCCGTTTTCCCGTTATCCCCCTATCCTGTCATCCCGTTTTCCCGTTTTTTCGTTATCCCGTTATCCCGTTATCCCGTTTTCCTGTTATCCCATTCTTTCATTATCCCGTTATCCCGTTTTCCCCTTATCCCCTTATCCTGTCATCCCGTTTTCCCGTTTTTTCGTTATCCCCGTCATCCCGTTTTCCTATTATCCCGTTTTTGATTTATCCAGTTATTCCGTTTTCCCGTTATTCCCTTATTCTGTCATCCCGTTTTCCCGTTTTTTCGTTATCTCGTTATTCCCGTTATCCCGTTTTTTCTTTATCTCGTTATTCCGTTCTCAACTAATCGTACTACAATTATTATATTCGATTGCCATCTTGCAACCCTATTGCGGATCTGTGGATAAAATGAAAAAACATAAAAATCGCGATGGAAAAATAGGTGTTGATCGTAGAAGGTGAAAATTTAGGGTTGTATGTATATTTGAATGTTGTATCATAAAAAATTAAAAAAAAATCACCAAAATAGAAAATAAAAAATTTAGGGGTGGACCACCCTTAACATTTAGGGGGATGAAAAATAGCCTATCTCGCAAGTTGGAAAAAATTACACATACATGCCAATTTTCATCGAAATCGGTTGACTTGGTGAAGAGTGCACTGGGAACAAACATCAGGACACTGGAATTATATATATTAAGATATAATTGGTTAGATATTGTTATTGTTGTGCTGATACAGTATATCCCATCTATCCATCCATGTTATCAACAAGTAAGCTGAAAAATAATTTTCAGGGTGAGGGGTATGTCGTAGCATTAGGCATTTATTATTAGAATAAAGAATTTTGTTTGGAGGATTCGGCAACCTCGCTTTTCAGCAGCTTACCTGCGAAAGAAATCGAAAAAGATTGTCGAGAGTCGGTCGATCCTGAGATGAAATATTAATTCATATATCAGTAATTATAGTTTTTTTCCGGTGACATTCATTACGCAGTACTGTCAATCTTAATTATTTATACGGTCTGTGGTGTTTTCCGTTTTCCTCATTTTCCTTCCCAAAGCCGTTTCCAGCACCAGACGAAATCGAACAGACGAACTCCTGATTAAGAAAAGGTAAGAATTTTCATCATATTTCTCACAGAACATTGTCGAGATGTTTATAAATAAAACAATGAAATTAGGTTTTTTTCATAATTTATTGTATTTTCTAGTTTTAATAATTTTGAATTCATATCAGTTGTAATATTTTTTGCCAGGTTTAGGACAGTATTGATGTGGAGACATTTCATGGGTTGAGGGGAAAAACAATTCATTCAGTGAAGTCTTCTCTGACTGAATTGAACTTCGCCTACTATGTTCATAATTATTTGTATTTTTGTTATATAACTCCTCATACATATTTTTGAAAATAATAAAGACGTGTATTATTATTATCTACTACCGGAGTTAGGAGCAATTTGGAAAAATTTAGTTCTTAAAAATCTTCAATATTGGAATTTTCGGAGTACCTATACCGTCAATTCCTCAGCCGTAAGCGATTTTCTGAAATAAACAAATACATGTTACATAAAATATTTCAAATATACATTCCCAATTATTGACAAAAGAAAAAAAAATTATCAAAAAGTGATATTTTATACGTGAAACATTATGATTCCGTATTCTCTCAATGAAAGTTCCGAAAATGAATAATTGTGAGGAAAATCCTTGATGAGGAATTATAGCAACTATACGTATAATTGGCAATATTGCGAATCATGACCTACTTCTCATAAACGCCAACGTCAAATTTTAACATAACTCTGTGTTTCTATGTGGAAAATTATTGACAAAACATGGAAATAACCTGATATGTGAATAAATTTTAATAAAATATTTTATATTCGTTTACTTAAAATTCTATTATGTAAATTTTTTGGAGCATGCACTTTATTTCCCGACTTTCGACGCCATGTTTGATAGTTTCACTGGATTATGATATTCTACATGTGGAAATATGCAGGGCCTACAAAAAATCATAAAGGAATATTATGATTCAAATGTATAAGTGAGCCTTTAAAGTACGCGCAACGCGCTCCGCGTCGTGCCCTCAACGTTGCAAGTGCTTTAAAAGCACTTATACACGTGTATCATACGATATTTTTCATTCTACCTGCATCATAACTTCAATAACAATAGTCCGGTCAATTTAGACCAAAAAATGAGAGTGAAGTTACATAAAGTCCCAACAAGCTGAATTTTTGTGAAGTTGTTCAAAACATAATTACAAACAATGTCTAGAAGTTCCCCATCATTCCCCTGTAAGGAAAAAATTTAATTCAAGGTCAAAGGTCAAAAAAATGAGTTTTTCGCGATTTTCAGCAAAACGGTGAGTTTTATCATAAAAGTACTTCAGACAAAAATTGTAGATCATAAAATTATCTATAAAAAAAGTGTCAATACTTTTTTTCTTACGAGCCACCGTTTCTGAGATATAACGATTCTAAAAGTTATAAAAGTTTTTATCGTCATAATATGCATGAGTACGCCACGTATATACATCTAGAGTTGTAAATTGATTTGTTGAAAATATAAACAGGATGTTCATAAAATCAGATGTGGAATCATCTGCGACTGAAAGATAAACTTTAGTCACTATCTTCCATCGTCAAGATAACCTCTTGTGGGGTATTCATGTTGAAAAGGGAAACATTCTCAATTGAATATTGATAGAAAGATTTTTCTGTGAATTGAAAAATCCACGATTAAAATGATGTTATTTTTTGTGAATGTCTAACAGAAAACAACTACTTCCCCGGCTAAAGCCACGCTGGACATTGAACTACTCTGATAGATATTCGAAAAGGCCCTAACTAAAAAAAAATCTGAAATTGAAAATTTGCATTTTCAGATATTATTTGATTTTCTATTCCAGTTTATTAAGAACTCATAAAGATGAATGAGGCAAAGAAGAATGTTTTCCAAAAGAGAGTACTCACCAGAAATCATTCGTAACATTGACGCAGGAGAGACATCGCATTCACTAGGTCTTCAATACATTTTTGTCGACGAAAATCTATTTCACGCTTCTACGATCATCAGGAAGACCGGAAGAAATGGGAAACACATTTTCAAGAAGCAATCTCACTTTGCAAAGATGGAAAAAGTTAGAATCATTTCTTTTGGAGAGACACTTTGAAATTAGTGTTTTCTGACATTAAAACCTGTCATGGGGTATGATAGATTGATTTGTTGAAAATATAAACAGGATGTTCATAAAATCAGATGTGGAATCATCTGCGACTGAAAGATAAACTTTAGTCACTATCTTCCATCGTCAAGATAACCTCTTGTGGGGTATTCATGTTGAAAAGGGAAACATTCTCAATTGAATATTGATAGAAAGATTTTTCTGTGAATTGAAAAATCCACGATTAAAATGAAGTTATTTTTTGTGAATGTCTAACAGAAAACAACTACTTCCCCGGCTAAAGCCACGCTGGACATTGAACTACATCTGATAGATATTCTGAAAAGGCCCTAACTCGAAAGAAAAAATCTGAAATTGAAAATTTGCATTTTCATTCAGATAGTTATTTGATTTTCTATTCCAGTCTTGATTAAGAACTCATAAAGATGAATGAGGCAAAGAAGAATGTTTTCCAAAAGAGAGTACTCACCAGAAATCATTGTAACATTGACGCAGGAGAGACATCGCATTCACTAGGTCTTCAATACATTTTTGTCGACGAAAATCTATTTCACGCTTCTACGATCATCAGAAGACCGGAAGAAATGGGAAACACATTTTCAAGAAGCAATCTCACTTTGCAAAGATGGAAAACGTTAGAATCATTTCTTTTGGAGAGACACTTTGAAATTAGTGTTTTCTGACATTAAAACCTGTCATGGGGTATGATAGATTGATTTGTTGAAAATATAAACAGGATGTTCATAAAATCAGATGTGGAATCATCTGCGACTGAAAGATAAACTTTAGTCACTATCTTCCATCGTCAATATTCAATTGAGAATGTTTCCCTTTTCAACATAGAGTTGTAAAATTTTAGATAATAATATATATATATATATATATATATATATATATATTAAATGTTTAAATATTTTTCTATCGGTCATTGTAACTTATACTTACAATATAAAATATACATAAGTTTTAACTACAAGAATATCAGGTAAAAAGAAACCCAGTCCCTTAATCTTTAAGCCAGTGTAACTTCGAGACATCTATCTCTTGTTTCATTGTGTACGTGGCTAGGGTCTTTACCTGCTATAATAAATGAAATACCGTTAGTCTTGAGCGTCACTCTGTAGTGAAAACACGTGTTTATTCTAACCTATATTTTGCTGTTTTGAGTTTTATATTGAAAATGTCTGAATATTGTTTTATTTGTGCTAAACTTTTAACTGAAAGTGAAGTTGTTACTGTTGAACGTGGTATGAAGACATTAATTAATGCAAGTATCGAAAGAGCTGATGATTTTTAGGAATATCTCAAAAATCAGAAATCTGTGACAATCATGAAAATTGCCGTAAAAATTATACTCGAAAGTCTTCTATTGCTGCAGCTAATAAAAGACAACGTGAAGAACAAGAAGCCAGTACATCCACAGCAAGTCCTCCTCGTACTAGATCACGTATCAGTGAATCAGCTTTTTGTTTCAAAGAACTGTGCTTATTTTGTGGCGAGAAATTAAATGAAGAAAGTGAAAAAAGAAAATCCTCAGATTTTCGGCGTCAAATCAGCCAAGTAAGTACAATTTAAAGATTCAATTCTGGAAACAGCTCGGGCTCGTGACGATGCTTTAGCAAAAGCTGTTCTTGCTCGAGTCGAATTTGAATATGATTTAGTTGCTGCTGAAGCTAAGTATCATCGAGATTGCTATGCTAATTTTTTAAAACCTTCCACTGGAGCTAAAATGGGTCGTCCTAAAGACGAAGCAACGAATTTGGCAATGGAGGAAATATTTACTTACATTGAAAATAGCGATGACTGTCAGTTCACTTTGAACGAATTACAAAAGGTTTGCAAAACTACGACTCTAGATAACAGAACGATTAAGCTACGACTAAAAGTAAAGTATGTTGATAAACTTATTATCACTGAGAAATCGGGAGCATCAACATTCATATGCTTAGTGGATAATCATCATGATATTTTGAATCAAGCCTGGTACGAAAAAAAAAATGCATCCAAAATGAAGATGAAGAAGAAGCAGGAGAAGAAGATCAAGAAGAAGAACAAGAATTTGAAACTTACGAATAAGACGAATAAACTTCAACACTTTTTTTTCATTTACATCGCTTTTATCTTTCCCAATCTTTGAAAATTTCCGTTATTTTGCAATAGTTTTACATTAAACAGGATCACAACTGACCCGTGGAGTAGGCCTACTGGGGAAACCACGTTAACAAAAACGCGCTAAGTACACTACCTCATAGGTGGCGTGGAAACGTGTGCATATTATGACGATAACAACTTTTATACCTTTTAGAGTCGTTATATCTCAGAAACGGTGGCTCGTAAGGAAAAAAGTATTGATACTTTTTTTATAGATAATTTCATGGTCTACAATTTTTGTCTGTAGTACTTTTATGATAAAACTTACCGTTTTGCTGAAAATCGCGAAAAACTCATTTTTTTGACCTTTGACCTTGAATTAATTTTTTTCCTCACAGGGGAATGATGGGGAACTTCTAGACATTGTTTGTAATTATGTTTTGAACAACTTCACAGAAATTCAGCTTGTTGGGACTTTATGTAACTTCGAATGTCTAAATTGACCGGACTACAATGCTGGAAATGAATTTCAGATCAGGATAATGTTCCTTATATTTTAAAACATCTAATCAGGTATGTAATGGGCATCTGATGTCATGTCTTGTTGACATGGCTATGGCAATTGTTGTTTACCAGCTTATTTGACAGTTCATATGATTGATAATTTCAAAATGGTTGCAAATCAAGGAGAACTCTCATCCGAAATTTTTAAGTTAGCCGAGGATGCTGAATAAAAATTGATACCAGGAAAATCCAGATATTCGTAAAGTTAATGCTATGGATCGGGAAGAAACAGACTCAAATTGTTTTATATTTTTGATGTAATTTGACATATAAATCAAAAGTTGGACTTGTTCTTGTTACCTAGCAATGTTCAAAACACGGCGTGTTTTAATCTTGAGATTTCGCACGCTTTTTAGTTCATAATATAACAAGAATTATGATGCAGGTATGATACATTTTTTATTAATAAACGTAGATTATTAGGAAGTAGGCTTTTACGGATTGATATGTCTTTGGAATATTCAAATTTTATTATTTGTTGGGGTTATTTTCATCCTTGAAGATACTTTTACTATTTGTCACTTGCAATGATCTAGCTCGGAACGTTTTCATTTGTTTCATGAAGTATAAAAAACTTGATGCACAATAAACACGATGGATGTAAAAACTCGAATACCATCCCTAGTCATTTATTGATACTAAAATGGGGTCGATGATTAGATGAAGGTCATCTCAAGTGGTGTACACTCCATGCCAGAGGCGATGGAACAATTGTTATTATCAAAACAAAAAATGTGAATTTGTTAAAGAAAATTCACAGATTACGGATATACATCAAATATTTTGCTTCGAATGAAAAAGTAGTATGAAAAATACACACAGGTGAAGCTGCAGGCATAGCTTAATGATTATATACGTAGTTATACCGATCAACCAATGCAATAATGCGTCGAGACCCGATTTCTCATACATGGAACATATTGTAGTTTGATTTATTTTTCATTATAACTTTGGATATACCTTATTTTCATTCAGATGAAAAATTTATTTTGCAAAGAATATTAATATCTACGAAAAATCACTTTTGTATTTTTATTGAATGATGCCAATTAATAGATATTGCAAAAAAAAATCTACAAGTGGTATTTTTCCACAAATCGGCCTGTACTAGGAAACAAAGTTACTAAGTGGCAATATTTTGTTTGTGTTCATTCATTCTCATTATTATAGGAATCATTGCATGATGTGTTTCTTGAAAATACACTTCTGCGTTGATTGGATACTCCATTGAATTTTCTTTCCAATCAAGACCGAGAGAAAATGATGTCGATTCCAACATTTTCAATCTCGTATTCCCCATCGACCACTCGGTGTTGAATTGTTATGAGGCGACAAGGCATGCAGATGGCATTCCAATTCTTGTAGCTTCCGAGCAATGGGATACGTGACAAAATATATTATTTTCGTTATTCAATCCTAGGAATCCAGGACTGATAACATTGAAATAGTTACTAGTGGAGGGTTTCTGGTGAGTAATCAGGAACAAAGCTGTAGTAATGTTAAAACTAATGTTACAACCTTTCATGGAATATCCGACTGACTTGATATCTGATATCTTCAAATGTTTTGCTTGATAATGCCTCTTCATTACTACCTTGAAATTAAATATGGCAACTTTCGGGGTCGACTATTATGAGTTTCGTATGTAAATTTGAGAACTCAATATGGTGAATCCAAGATGGTGGAGTTAACTGATTTGTAGTTTGATCCATTCTATTATGAATTTCTGGGAACGACAAGATTTGAAGATGTTAGCTATATCAGTCATTAATACTCCGAAAAGATTATGTTTCAATGCACCAAATAGAATAAATAAATATGGTCCGATGGTTCTATTGAAAAGCTTTGGGGATTTGAGAACTCAAGATGGTGAATTTATGGTACGATCCATTCTGATATCTATCATTTCTATTAACAAGATTTGAAAATGTTAGCTATCAGTCATTAATGCTCCATTAAGATAATAAAATCAAGGGATCCATATTTTCGAAATGAGGCTTTTTTCGGAAGAACTAGAAGGAGGAAATATATATAAGTAAAGAAATGTATTCCGGGCAAGAAAATGTAATATGAGTTGTTCAGTTCTTATATCAGTATAAACTAGAAACTTTTGACCACCAAAAATTTAATTCTTGCATATACAAGCATTTGAATCGGTTCTTCAATAATATAAGAGAATTATACACTTGACAAAAAAAGGTGAGTTCGAATGTAACTTTTTTTTTATACATGTAAAGGCCGGGACATACTTGTCATACACCCCTCCGACCCGACTCCTGTGCGATTTTGCCCCAAGGATCGGATCGGTGCGGGATCGGAATAGGGGTGAGCACACATGTCATACACGCTTTCGGCTCCTTTCCAATTTCCGGCTCCGGTTCGATACACTCGCTAGTCTCGATTCAAACATCGCGGTTAAAATGTTCGAACATTTTAGCAACTGCGATTTAGCCATGGTGGCACTTTGTTTATAAAAAAAAGATGAAGGAAATCGGAAATATTTCATGGAGAATAGCGGAAAACGCAGATTTTTGGTACATGCTGCTTTTGAAAGCTTGCAAAAAAAGATCTGCAGAAGGGGAGTTTTCCACACTTTTACCTCATCTGTTGTGCGACGCAACGACACAAAATTTCATCAATATTTCGGAATGTCGATGACGGCGTTCAACCTGTTGGAAATTAAACTTCAAGAAAATTTGTCTAAGCAAGACACATCCAGACACCGTTTGGCAGTTTTTTGAGGTAGAATACTAATTTGAGAACATACCTAATGTCATTTTAATTTTATTTTTCTTCGAAATTCCAAGAATTTGAGGTACAATAGAAAGGAAGGCAAACACAAAATGAAACTATGTATTTTTTGACATGAAAAATGTGTATTTCGAACAGAAAACTTTATTAAAAAGTAAGAAATGTTGGTGTCTTCTATATAGGTATTTATGGTCGTACCTTCGTCATTCAATTCTTTCGCGTCAGACGCGTGTCGTTTGGTATTTTCTTTCGTGTTTCAGTGACCAGACCAGTACCTAAACTCCGTCTACAAAGACATAGTCTGGAAAAAAGTCGGAAAGGAATTGAATGTCGAAGGTAGGACCATAAATACCTACAGAAGAAGACATTTTTTTATTTTTAATGAAGTTTTATGTTTGAAATACATATTATTACTTCAAAAAATACATAGTTCCATTTTGTGTTTCACTTTCTTTTTATTGTACCTCAAATCATTGTGATTTCAAAGAATAATAAAAGTAAAAGAGCATTAGGTGAGTAAATCAATATCTTACCTCAAAAAAACTGCCAAGAAGTGTCTAGAAGTGTGCTCTTCTAAAATATGTGTCTTTCTCAGACAAATTATTTTGGAGTTTGAGTTCCAACAGGTTGGACGCCGACATCGACATTCTAAAATATTGATGAAATTTTGTGTCGTCGTCCAACAGATGAGGTAAAAGTGTGGAAAACTCTCCCTCTGCAGACCTTTTTTTCCAAGTAGCATGTACCCAAAATCTGCGTTTTCCGCTGTTCTCCATGAGAGATTTCCGATTCCCTTCATCTTCTTCTAAACAAAGTGCCAACATGGCTAAATTACAGTTGCTAAAATGTTTGAACGTTTTAACCGCGATATTGTTTGAATCGAGACTGGCGAGTGTATCGAGTCGGAGCCGGAAGCGTGTATGACATGTGTGCTTACCCCTTTCCGATCCGGCACCGATCCGATTCTTGGGGCAACATCGGACCGGAGTCGGATCGGAGGGGTGTATGACAAGTGTGTCCCGGCCCTGAACGCAAATTGTTGATGTTCCATGAAAAAAACCAACCCTCAATATTTCTGAGTTGACCTTAACCGCCTCACACTGTTAGGTCAGTTTCTTGATATCTCGATTCAAATAAATCAGGGTGCGGATTTGTGCAATTGTTGTTTTGACTAGTGGGTAGTGGTTTGAGGTTGAGTTCATCGATTTTATCTACAAAACTCAAATATAAATTAGGTAATTGGGTATGTCAGAGGTTCGTTTCATTTGTCTCCTGAACCTTATTTAATGTGGAGGAATACTCATTCTTGACAGTGGTCTGGAGCAATACCCTGTCAGAATCTCAAAAATCACGAATTAATCAGACACTCTATTCAAGTGAAGAGGGGAAAATAAATGGGTTCTGGTTACATCAAATCATGTTTGATTTATTCCATTTTTTTCAGATTATTAAAGGTTATTATTCCTAGAAGAAAAGTATTTCATCAATTGTTTATATCATTTCGATATTTTCGAAATGTCATTCACTGCCAAGAACCGTGAATCAGTTCAGTTACATGGTTACTCTGTTTCAGTATAAAGGCGTATTCAGAAACCTCGCCAGAATGATCCAAAATGTAGATAGATTCGCTTTATTGTTGGCGTTGGTGATTTTTCACATATCCGATGCCCATTTACCTTTAATTTGTAAGATATTATATAAACAGGGTGTGATCCAACCTCTTGCATAACCGCTAAAAAATCAACTGATTTTAACGATTAGTCCTTAATAAGCCAGAAAAAAAAATATAAAAAATGTATTACCTCCAATACTTCGATGTTCCACGAATTTTATTAATCTGTTATAAAATAGAATTATACACTCTTCATTCACAAGGTTATATTACACCCTGTATATATATATATATATATATATATATATATATATATATATATATATTGATTTTTTTCCTTTTTTTTTAGATTTGTTACCACTGTAATTCGTTACGAAATGGCATTATATATCACTCGTCATTCAATTATTCACTCCGCAAATTATAGATGTCGCGACTAAAAAAATGTGATTTTTCAATTTTTTACAATGTAAAATTTTACTTGAAATCGCACTTGGTAATTAACAATTTTTTTTGCAAGTAAATAATACAATTTTTTCAATTGTTCTTTCGTATTGAAAAATATTAGTTTTTTATTTTATAATCTATTTATTATAAGAAAGGAATTCTGAAGTTTTTTTTTGAACAACCATGTTCTTTTTTAAAAAAAAAACAATTTCTTTATAATTTTTAATATTTTCGTCTTTTTTATACCGTTTGCATCTGGTTTTTTATCTTTGTAATTAATATAATGGGAACATCCAGATCTTTTTTATTCTTCATTAACCAATGAACCCATTAAGCTTCCGATCGAAGCTCCAACTCAATTATTTATTTAATTTCTTGCAAATATTTATAAAAATACATCGCTAGGCTTCAAAATTTAAATATCTCATAAACTATTACAGATGCGACAAGATTACTTCAAGTCTTTTCCACTTTTCGTACAACCAATAAACAAATTGAGCTTTTGGCTGAAGCTCTAACTGTATTATTTTCAACCGACGAAACCAAAAAGGAGGAGGTTCTCTATTCGACGCGTATATATTTAATTTTTTTTATGTATGACCACGCACAACTTTTTACAGAGCAGTTCGATTCCGATGATTCTTCTTTGATTGGATAGAATGTATTTCGAAGGTGGTCTCATTCCAATTTGAACATCAAAATCCATCCCTAAGGGTATGCAAAATGAATGATATTAACTTCACCCTTAATTTTGTATACCTCATTGTTGATTATATTCCAATTTGAGATGGAAAAATCCACCCCTATGGGTAGAAAAATAGGGGATGATTGATTTTTCACTTGTGAACTTTGGCCCACATATGTAGTTGACATTGACAGACCCTCCTTCATCCGTCAAAATGATTACATTCTATGAAAGGATGGAATTATATACGAAGTGATGAAATCAACTAACCAGAACTATCAAAATTATTTTATATTATATAACAATAAATAGTTAAAATGGAAAATCATATTATTTGATGGTTAAAAGTTGAAGTAAGCTAGGTAAGTGAGTATTTTGGAAGTAATCAAAAATTAAGTAGGTAGTAATTAGTGGATTTCAGCAACAAAAAATTGAAAAATAAAACTTTTTAACAAAAAATTAAACCGACGAAAAAATCAACTGAAAAGCAAAAAATAAAATAAACATGGTTTTAAATTTTACGAATTTTATTGATTTATAATTTTTTACATTAAACAATATCCACTTGATACTGGAATAGTGAACACTTCAGAGATGTTACTACAATTCCTAGGACAGGTATACGAACAAGGGGCTGGACCCTTCCAAATCCAGGGCAGATGTTTCTGGAAGGTAACAAAGAAATATTTCAATAGGTAGAAACCGGAATCTGAAATTAATTTAAAAATTGTAGAGTATTAAGAGTTGAGAAGGTATAGAAGTTTTACACAGTCACGTTTAGATTGAATTGTTATATTAAAAAAATGTTCATGGATTGTTTTTGTAGACATCCAGGAAAATAAGAATAAAATGAGTTTTTAATGATAATGAAGAACTACTCAATTCTCAAATAATAAGCGTGCATGGAGTATTTTGTGTATTGATGAATGAATGGAATATATTGTATTATCCAGTAGCAGAGTCATTTGAAAAAAAAAAAGTTTTATAAAAAATGCCCGATATATTTTTACTAATAATAGCAAATTATTTATATAAATTACAGAGTTAAGCTTCAGCAGAAAAGCTCAATCTATTTATTGATTGAGGAGAAATGAAAGGAAAAGACTTAAAGTATATATGATAGTTCATGAGATATTTAAATTTTAAAGGTTAATGAAAAAACTCCAAGTATTTTTAATTAATAATTGCAAAGAATTAAATAAATAATTGAGTTAGAGCTTCGATTGAAAGCTTGATTTGTTTATTGGTTAATGAAGAATAAGAAAGGTAGTGTCAAATAGTTTATAAGTTATACTAATTGCAAGGATAAAAAACCAGATGCAAACGGTAAAGTTATAAAGGCCAAAATATTCAAAATGAAAAAAAAGGAAAAAAATCCCCAAAAATGACACATGGTTGTTTTTGTTGTTTTATTTTGTACAATTAAAAAAAATTAACGTCAAAATTTATTTCCTTGTAACTAATTGTTTATCATATAAACAAATATAATTTTTTTTTCGAAATACGAAAGAATAACAGAAATAATGATTTGGAAAAATGGTTCCTTACTATTAATATTTACTTGCAAAAAAAATTGTTAATTAACAAGTGCGATTTTAAGCAATATATTTTTTTTAAGAAACAATTTTTTTTTATTATTTTAATTAATGATTAGGATTCCAAAAAATATATTGAATTTTCTTACAAACAATGCATTTGTTTATAACAATTATTTAAACAATGGGAATAAAAAAATAAAAAAAACATATTTATGTAGTTTTTAACAATAAAAAACATATCGGCATATTTTGAAAAAAAAAATCAATGCTTCATTTATTGTTTATATGTACATTGTTTATAGAAAATGAAAAAATATCAATTTGTTATTTTTCCAACTGGGATCGTTTTTCAAGTCTTGAAAAATGCTCCAAGGATAAAAAAAATTGATTTTAACAATTACCAGGATTTTTATGTTAATGTTCAACTTATTGAGAATTGTTGATTATCAAAAGCATAATTAATAGAAACATTGCAGGAACTTTCAACTACAACATAGAAATCAAAGCGACTTGGCAGCCACCTACTAGATTTTTTCGATTCCATTTACAAAAGATTCGTTCATGCACAATGTTGTATTACATTTTTTATTGAGAAACTATTACTTTTACGGACACAACACAGAAGTTAAAAAAGTTTTCCAATAAATTGTTCTTCCCAACACATATTTTTCAATTGGAAAATTGTGTTTCATTAAAGAGTTCTGGTAAAAAATGGAAGAGGGGTTGCATGTTTTACCCTTTTGAAAAATCACAACAAAATTAAAAAAATATTCATAGTAAGTCTTTTTATTGGTAGAACATGCCCACAGAATGCCATTTCTTCAACACCTCAGCAATTTCAAGAAAAAATAATTTTTTTTTTCTTATTTGTGGAAGCGTGAAACTTTTCAAGGAAAGGCCTAAGAGCTTTTATTTACATGACCCCCTTTAATCTTCGACAGGGAATCACCCCCTAAAAACTTTCGCACTTATATGGTTACACCCTGTATAATACAGGCCCAAAGCAAAACAAACAGTAAGCCTATTCATTCATAATTGAATGAGTTTCTCTGCTAAATAACGAGCTTTCGAAACAAATTGGTGGAAAAACGATTCCAGTAATGTGCTGGGAAGTCTTGATTAATGTTCAGTGCGCCCCAAGGAAAGTAGTTTGTGGGGAAATATGTTATTTGCCGAAAGTAACCGCTGAATAATGTATGCCGTGTCGTTCTATTCTTCGTGGAGTTTTGTCATCTCCATTATGGAAGTTTTTTCTTTCATTTTTACGGGGTCTCAAACGACATTAATTGTGAAGTAATGAGGAAATTCACTCATTTCCAGTTTCTGTTGAAATCGGTGAATTGATGATTCCCAAACTAAGTGTTATGAAAAAATAACTATACAAATTATGTTCATTCCTTCAATGCAGCCATATGAGTAAGAATAGAAAGAACTTTCCGTCAGAGGTATTAATTGAGCTCCATACAGTGCACTCACAGTTGTGGTCACGACTTTCCAAAAGGAGTCAGTGTTCCAAAATGGCGAATAATTTCGAGAGTGGTAGTATCCTTGCCCGCTTTTGGTGATCGCCTAAGTTGTTTTGGCGATAACCTGAGTAGGCTAAACAAGTTGTATGTTAATTGTCGGATTTTCAACTTACTTTTCCACTACTCCAAATGGAAAATACATTACTTTTTGAACTCCAAACACAATATGGAATATAATAAGTAATAATATCATGTGAATCGCCGATAGAGACTATTACTATAGTAACAACACACCTGACATATTCTGTTATATTTTTGTGAACTATATTAATTTCCAAATCCAGCAATACTTTGCGATTGCGATGTTGGTTTCTGTCTCATCAACTCAAAATTCATTATGATTTGGATTTTTAATCCGTCAGTATTTTATAAAATCCGCGCTTTTATCTGTTTGACTATTTATCACTTCTCAGATGAAGTCGCGATTGTTATTCATTACGTAAACTTTCCATTTCTCTCATTTGAATACTCGACGTTTTTATTCTGAAGAACTGGCCTGATTATGAGATGATTTAAACTAAACCCTGCCAATACTGATTTCCAATATTAAATGACTGATTTTGATCTAATTCATAATTGAACTGCATTATTCTTATATCTTGAAGCAATCCAAATCGCACTGCTGCGATTGATCTGGCTTTTGAAATTCTACATCATTTCCTGAATCAACTCATTTACAATTCACCTGAGTCCTTCGCTTTTATACAGAAAGATAAGACAACGCGATGCATTGAAATGGACACGGATAAAGTTCTCCAATTATATTATCAATGAGAGGGTTGTTGAGCCATTGATGGACACTCTCGTTATTCTTCTTTACTTGATTATCGATTACTGTTCCGATTGTTTTCTTTAAGATATTTCGATAAAATTATATTTACGGATGTTCGCGCCCGGTAGTCGACTTCTGTTCGTTATCTTATTATTAATTATATATATAAATATAAATATATAAATATATATATATATATATTTATATTTATATATATATATATATTATATATATATATATATATATATATATATATTTATATATATATATATATATATATATATATATATATATATTTATATATATATTTATATTTATATAATATATATGTAAGGTTCCAAATTAAGTCGGCACCATTGCCAACTCCGTTATTATTGATGCTACGATTTCGGTTGAATGGGCAAACTGCTAGCATTTTAAATGGCCTTCTCGATGCCGAAAAAAAAAAATTGACAGTCGCGTTGTCATAATATTTCATAAAATGATATTTTTTTCAATGGAACACCCTATATTTTTTCATCCATTTCGATTCGTAATAACATTCTCAACAACAAAGCTCATATCACTTTTCTTCCTAAAGTGGAAAATGAGCGACTTATGTGGAAATATTTATTTCTTTCACTAGTACAAAAAATTTCTTTGTTTCGGCGACATGATGATCACGGGTTTCACGAGTTCACATCCCAGCGCAATTTTTTCTTTTTACTGTCTTATTTTGCTATTAGTAACAAAATATTGTCATTCGTATAAGTACAAAAAATGGGTGTTTGGACAATCGTGAGGTTTTATTGCCAAAACAAAGAAATTTTTGTACTAGTGAAAGAAATAAATATTTCCACATAAGTCGCTCATTTTCCACTTAGGAAGAAAGTGAAATAGCTTTGTTGTTGAAATGTTATACGAATCAAATGGATGAAAATAAGGTGTTCCATGAAAAAAATATCATGTTATGAAATGTTATGACAACGCGACTGTCAATTTTTTGTTTGTTTTCGGCATCGAGAAGGCCACTGAAAATGCTACCAGTTTGCCCATTTAACCGAAATTGTAGCATCAATAATAACGGAGTTGGCAATGGTGCCGACTTAATTTGGAACACCCTATATATATATATATATATATATATAAATTAAGTGATTGGTATTTGGGTTATGCAGCAGGCCAATAAGTGTACTCTTTTACACGGATTCCAAGCTTTCGATAATATTTATTATCATCATCAGGGATGCTACAAAATAGGAAGACACATAGGAATATATGATAGAGAAAAACAAGACATTTATAACTTACAGTGTAAGTGAGGTTATGCGGCGATGATGTTAAAATCATATATAAAATTATATGAACAAAACTGTGTATACAACTCACAGTTTAACGCTGAATTCAACGATATATCATACAATGTCATTCAAAGTTGATTTTCAGGTGATTTTGACCCTTATCCAAATTTCTTTGGGTCGGATCTGTATTACATTTAGGTACCTTTAGTTTAATTAACAACATGCAATACATTTCGATAAGAAAATTGACTTACTCATCTTCAACTGAATGGAACGTAACAGAATCAAAGCAAGGAACAAGTAATAATTATTTACAAATTTCAAGATGTGAAAAACCTAATTCATAATAATTAAACGAAACTATCATTTAATGAAAGAAAAATCAAATGATTATTCGAAAGTAAATGATGAACATTAATGAAGTAAGTGTTCGAAATGTCCACCATTTTGTAAAATGCACTTTGCGGTTCTGGAACCCATACTCCTTATACATTTGCTTATTTCGTCTCCTTGAATACCTTCCAATACATTCTGAATCTTCTCGCGAGGAATCATTATTGTTGGATTTGTCATTTGTTCCGTTGAAACAAATTACAGAATCGAACTTTATTTTGAGATCATTACGATATAAATTTTGCAAGGCTTGGTATTCAAATTTAAAATCATTGTATTCGCGTCTCTTGACTATTTTATTAACAGCAGTTTTTGATAAATTGCATTCACTGGCCACAGTTCCCGATTTTTTTTCTGGGTTCAATTGAATTTGGGTCAGAACATTGATATCGTTGATAGACTTGTTTTTTCTTACATACACACAACTCTAGGTTTATTGAATGTATTATTTTCAAGTAGTAGGCCGTGGATAAAAAAGAACATAACAAGAAATGTCATATTATTTGTCACTTCGTTTATTATTGTGTCACAAGAACTTGTCATTAAATACTTTTCTGAGTAATTTCAATTTAACTTATCTGATATGGTAAGAAACACAAATGAAGAGAAGAGAGATATGAACGAAGTGTACATAAAACTAGATAGAAATTCGTTCAAAGCACAACAAAGATATGGTGAATTATATCCTGAAAGAACAACACCAAATATTAAAATGTTTCGACGTTTATCTACAACGTTACTTGCACATAATTCATTCATCAAACCTAGAGGTCCTTATGCACGACGAAACGAGCCTATCAATGACATCAATGTTCTGGCCCCCATTCGAATGAATCCGGGAATAGGATCGAGAACTATGGCCAGTGAATGCAATTTATCAAAATGTGCTGTTAATAAAATACGGATACCATGACTATAAATACCAAGCCGTACAAAAACTATATCGCAATGATCCTGAGAGAAGGTTGCAATTCTGTAATTGGTTTCAACGGAAGGTGCGGAATAACAACAATTTTGCGCACAATATCATTTGGGGAGACGAAACGACATCCACAAATTTTGGCATGTTCAATCGAAGGAATAAACATTTTTATGCCACAGAAAATCCTCATTTAATTCATGAAGTTAGACATCAATATCGTTAATCTTTGAACATATGGTGCGGTTTGTTGAATAATGAATTACTGGGACCCTATTTTATTGACGGCAACCTAACCGGAGCAAAATATGTAGAACTTATAGAAGAAATGTTGGATGATCTTCCTATACGGTATCGGCGTAATAGTCCATGGTTCCAACAAGACAGATGTGGTCCACACAACTCAAGAATAGTCACAGACTATCTAAATCGAACTTTTCCCGATTCATGGATTGGAACAAGAGGTCCAGTAGCATGGCCTGCCAGATCTCCGGATTTGAATCCGCTGGATTTTTATTTGTTGGGATATCTCAAAAATAAAATTCATGATACTACGCACCCGACAATAGAGATTCTTCGCGAGAAGATGGAGAATGTATTGGAAGGTATTCAAGGAGACGAAATAAGCAAATGTATAAGAAGTATGGGTTCCAGAACCGCAAAGTGCATTTCACAAAATGGTGGACATTTCGAACACTTACTTCATTAATGTTCATCATTTACTTTCGAATAATCATTTGATTTTTCTTTCATTAAATGATAGTTTCGTTTAATTATTATGAATTAGGTTTTTCACCTCTTGAAATTTGTAAATAATGATTACTTGTTTCTTGCTTTGATTCTGTTACGTTCCATTCAGTTGAAGATGAGTCAGTTGATTTTCTTATCGAAATGTATTGCATGTTGTTAATTAAACTGAAGGTACCTAAATGTAATACAGATCCGACCCAAAGAAATTTGGATAAGGGTCAAAATCACCTGAAAATCAACTTTGAATGACATTGTATGATATATCGTTGAATTCAGCGTTAAAAGTTATTTCGAAAAGTGTCATAAAATATGCAGATCCGTATTGAAAAAAATGAGGTTGAGGGTGGCCCAGAGCGTACGAAACGTTGGATACGAAATCTGATTATGTCAAATTGAGGATAATTTACTGTCGAATATGTCGAAATTTTTTGATAATATTCGAAATAAAGTGGGAAAAAAAGAAAAATCAAAATGACAGAATTTACTTTTTTTATGATATCTCAATAACCGGCCCTGATAATCTCGATTTGTTTGAACTGCTTGACAATGCTTCTATGAATGCAACTTTTTCTCCATTTGACCGACCTTCTAACTCTTATGGTTTAAAAGTTACCAATACAATCCCATTAAAAATTGGCCACTCTGTATATCATATCGACATTTCAAAATACAGAAGGCTTCTCTAATTTGCATCTCGTGTCATTCAGTTCATCCATGATAATTTTCGTTTTGTTCCATTCCGCTATATATACCCCAATTTTTGTTTATATGTATCAGATTAATTTCTATCTTTCAATTTATCTATTTTTATATTTTTCTCGTATTTATATTCTCTTTTTCCTTGACAGTCTTGACGTTTCTCGCATGTACGTTTCACTTCGAATACATAGAACACTGTATTAAATCCGATCTCAGGCAGTATGTGTTTTGAACACTGTTCGTAAATTGTTGCCGCACCAAAAGAAGGATTATGAAATTTCACATATGGTTATGTACTCTTATAATACGATATGCAATCCTCTTGTCTACATCGTTCAACGAGTAAAAATATCAAGAACTAGAAAATGTGCTATTATATACTCAGCATGTGATTGTGGATTACGTACCACGTTACTAAATGAAACATATTATATATCATGCCACATTTTCATATAAACCATGTGAACTATTTGATAATTATGTGGTAATCACGTTCTCATGATGTAAAATTATTGTATTCAACCTGTAATTTGGCTTGCCTCAAGGATCAGTCTCTAGTCCTGAGAATTTCAAACTTTCCATTCAAAACACTATGCTGATTTGTATTTACACTGAACATAAAGAATATGACGGCGCCGATCAGTCTTTAGACAACGTCATTCTAAAGATCAGTTCTTGGCTTGTCAAAAAGGGTTTACAATAGTCAGTGGCAAAATCATCAGTAACTATTTTTACAAGACTCAATTTACCGAACACCAATCATCTTCGTATAAACATCATGGATTTTCCCAATAAAAATTAATAAAAATTTTTGGGGATTATCCTGGATGATCGAAAATGAACATGGAAATCTTACATTGAATACATACTGTATAGATGCAGCAAAAGTCTCAATTTTTCCAAATTGGTTTTTAAAAACTTGGTTGGGCGCTGATGATGAGATAGCTCTGTTGTTTGATAGTTGTTATTTACGCTCCATTTGGACTACGGGTGTTTTTTTTATAGTTCGGCCATGCCTACTTGTTAAAAAAAATGGATGCTTTTCAAAATATGGTTCTACGAACCTGTCTTGTTGCAATGAGATCAACACCAATCGACCCCCTGCACGTGGAAGCTCTTTATCTTAGTACGAAATTGCTCACCAAAATATACACACAAAAGTATGACTTCTTTCACAATATATCTCTCCTACATAAACCCTTTTATGTGTAGCCTTCCAGCAATATCAAATCTGAGTAACTCAACTGTTGTCGAAGATTATACTTCCTTGTTAGTTAATGTGGATGACATTCAACAAAAGTACTCTAGTGACACACGAATAAGTGAAAATGTTTTCGTTCCAGCCCTTCCAAACTGGGAAAATGCTATGATCATTTCCACTGATGCATCCAAAATATCGCATGGAACAGGTTCTGCCTTTTGAATACCCTCTCTAAATATAGAGAAATCGTATAACTTAGATAATAATCTCCAAATATTTCCAGCAGAGGGCTATACACTTCCATTCGCAAAAAGTCTAATCATTTGTTGTTATTGTCTCAGATTCTTTATCTCATCTGGAAGCTCTAGAAAGCGTTGACCTCTCAATTTTCAAGTACAATCCGTAAATATTCCAATTAAAAAAACTGGTGGCTGACTTGAATCTCTGCGGATGAAGGCTCATATAGGACTAGAGCTCAATGAACACTTGGATCAACACAAGAGCTGGTCTTGAAAGAGGCAAAAACATGGGTTATTTTGTCTGCGCAAATTATTTTTTTGCTTACTTGAAAATGCAACAGCTTTTAAAATTATCATCCAGCTGGAGTGAATACTGTCATACGAACTCCACTAGATATACGATAATACAACCGTCTATATCTACACAGCATTGCCATACGAATCTCAATAAACCCCTCAGATTCACCACAACCCTCATATAAGACTAAATATTATTTCCACCAAAAATTGTGACCAAGGAGGAGACCTACATCATATAGTTTCCGTATGTTTCAAGATCAGTCGAACGGAGTATGACAAACTTTGTGATTTGAATATGCCAAATCCTCTCAATGTCATGTTGATTTTAGCCTCAAACAGCGTTAAATTGTATTAATGTTTGATTTATTTCATGAATAAGACAAATATCGAGTTGTGGTAGGTTTTATACTTGTTACCTATGTGTGTTGCATATACCTACCAATTGTCTATTTGTTGTATGTTTCAGAAAAAAGTCGTCCCGACGGACCCCTGGACGTGAGAAGTGTGTACTTGTCTATTCCTGTTGTACAGTATTCTATTCAAGTTCACTCATTCCTCCTTGTTTTTCAGGTATTCATTGAATCTGGAAGATTACCACATACTCCACCTGTGCCTGGCCGAATGACGAAATGGCAGAGCCAAAAAACCTGTTATTTGACCACACTGAATATTTGTGTATTTGAGGCACTTCCACACCATCAGCCATGATGGATGATCACAGAATGGGCCATGATTGCCACCATAATTGCGCAGCTGTCCACACGATCGTGCATCCTACATTTGTTGATTGTCATCTGTCATTTTTCTGTCATATGAATGTTTCGTTATTAGACAATTTCGGGTACGACATTGTAGTTAGGTTCCTTAAATTGCCTACGCAAATCATACGACAAATAACACGCGTCCTGACCGTTCCATAAACAAATATGAACTGAGCGATCGGCGATCGTGTGGGCACGCGGATGATCATAGCCGAACTTCCTTTGATGTTTGTACGGGTTCTCTACACCATTGGCCATGATGGACGAATACAGGCGATCACGAACGTGTGGAGGGCCTGTAATTATCCATGATCGTTGACGATTGAGCTTAATCGCCGTTGTGTCGGATTTTCTACAAACATCAAAAAAAGTTTGGCCATGATCGTGCGGGTGCCCACACGATCGCCGATCACTCAGTTCATATTTGTTTATGGAACGGTGAGGACGCTTGCTATTTGTCGTAAATGAGTATACCTACCTACGTATGATTTGCATAGGCAATTTCAAGTACCTAACTACAATGCCGGACCCGAAATTGTCTAATAACGAAACATTCATATGACAGACAAATGACAGATGACAATTAACAAATGTAGGATGCACGATCGTGTGGACAGCTGTGCAATGATCGTGGTCCATTCTGTGATCGTCCATCATGGCCGATAGTGTAGAGGTGCCTGTAGAAAAATTGACTTAACGGCGATTACGCTCGATCGTCACCGATCATTGGCAATTACAGGCGATTATGCCCTCCACACGTTCGTGATCGCCTGTATAATCCCATCATAGTCGATGATGTAGAGGACTCGTTAGATGAAATACAAAAATATATATATATATATATATATATATATATATATATATATATATATATATATATATATATGGAAGAGAGTAATATCGAGGGGAAGGATGAACAACGATTGGTAGAAAACGACAAATCAACGGAGTCAACAAACAGAAGCCAGCCGCTCATTTGTGATTTCGGTCAGCAGACCCCGAATTCCAGGGCAACAACCAACGTCACCACGGAGGCAGCTATAGCTACCTGCGTGACATCCGAGTCCAGGAATATAAATATGAAAGAGAGTAATATCGAGGGGACTGTTAAAAACAAAATGGAAGGAATTTAATGGACATAGCCATCAGAGAATAGTGCTTCTGTTTGTTGACTCCGTTGATTTGTCGTTTTCTACCAAGTGTTGTTCATCCTTGCACTTCTCCACCGTACTGATGAGGGCCGAGAGCCCGAAACACGTGTCTACGGTTAGCACTATTCTCTGAGGGCTATGTCCATTGAATTCCTTCCATTTTGTTTTTAACAGTCCCCTCGATATTGCTATCTTTCATATTTATATTCCTGGACTCGGATGTCACGCAGTTAGCTATAGCTGCCTCCGTGGTGACGTTGGTTGTTGCCCTGGAATTCAGGGTCTGCTGACCGAAATCACAAATGAGCGGCTGGCTTCTGTTTGTTGACTCCGTTGATTTGTCGTTTTCTACCATGTGTTGTTCATCCTTGCACTACTCCACCGTACTGATGAGGGCCGAGAGCCCGAAACACGTGTCTACGGTTAGCATTATTCTCTGAGGGCTATGTCCATTAAATTCCTTCCATTTTATTATATATATATATATATATTGAATGATCCTACCAACGTTGACATGTGATATCCAAAGCAAAATAAAGAAAATGTTCGTAATTCACTGAGTCATGTTCAGTGATGAACTTTGAATATTTAGCAGAATGGTCCGATTCCATCACGTGTTCACGTGATCCGTGCACTCAAATTATGCTCGTACTCAAAGCTCTTTTTCTAACCCGATATAAGTATCAGTGAGATATATCGGTTGGTTGGATGAATATATTTCATATTTTAATTGTTTTGAGGGTTTTCCCTTCCACACCTGTAAAAAATAAACATGCAATTTCAATTAAAATTTGTTTTCTTGAAAACATTAGTTTTAAATGATTTGGGAATCCATAGTCTAAGGAAAATTCAACACCACACTCAGAGAGAGATAGCAAACGTCCATAAATGTGGTCAGTACATGGATGAATGAAGAGGGTTTGAATAGCTAGAGAGCCGGAGACCTCTAACGCTCCAAGGGACCAACATCCAGCTGTCGGGGAAAGTTAAATATCTCGGGGTAATCCTAGATTCGAATTAACCTGAAACCGACAACTGGCAAATGTAAAGAAGGAAGCTGACACTAATGGTTGCCAGACGAACTCACGGAAAAAATGGGGTATAAGTTTCAACATGGTGTATTAGACATGCAATACTGTGGTGAAACCCTACTTATTCATGGTATCGTGGACAAAGATAACCCAAAAATAGCCGCGGCTGAGTTGAGCAAGGTATGAAGACTTGCCTGCCTCAGCATAACGGGGGCTATTAAAACAACACCAACAGCAGCAATACCGATTGACATTACAATAATGGGGGAGGCAGGAATGGGACTACTGAGGCTACGAAATACGTGCATTAGATCGGATCACAACAAGGTAAAGAAATTGTGGGAGGCAACATTCTTGAAATGAAACCAATGGACCACACAACTCCTAGATACTTCTTTGACACAAACTTCGAGGTGATCATACAAGACAGAAGGAAATGGACAGACGACACCATCAAGAGCAAACCTGGAGAGAGGATCTGGTACATACACGGATCCAAGACCAAGGAAGGTACTGGTGAAGAAAGGAACTCCCAAATGAACACCTCATTGGGGATAAATACTCACGTTTTCCAAGCCAGAAACGCAATCTTGCAATACGTGAGACAAAACAACATGAGGGAAGGCGCAACGCACGGATCAGAATATGCACAGATAACCAGGCATCACTGAAGGCTCTTACGAACCCAAACGTGACATCGAGACTGGTATGGAAATACTGAGAAGAACTCCAAGCCCTCGCAGAATACGACAAAATAACTCTGATGTGGGTTCCAGGACACTGTGGCATCGGGTACAATGAAGAATCTGATGAACTAGCTAAGACAGGCTCATCAGCTCCATATGTTGGCCCAGAGCCTATACTCGGAGTAACAAAATCAACCATCCAAGGCTGCATACTTGACTGAATCAAACGAAAACAAAGAGAGCGCTGGAAGAAAGCCTCTCCCACACACTACGAGAAAACATTTATTATAGAACCGTCGAAACGAAGAACTCAATATGAGTAGGAACCAAGTCAGAACAATAACGGGCCTTCTCATTGATCACAACTCAATGAGATAACACGATCACAAAACGAGGCTGTACAACGGACAACTTTCCTGTAGACAATGTGGCAGAAGGAATGAAACGGGCAAACATATATTGTCAGAATGCGAGGCACTGGACCGCAAAAGAAAATCAATAGTCGGACAGCCACAGTAGCCACCCGGTGAAGAACCTGTACAGGCTGGTGCAGGGGACTGGAGCCCTAGATGCTGAGGTTCAGCTGGCGACGAAACTAACATCCGAGGAAAAAATGCATTTAGAAATTGGAAATGGTGATTTTCTTGTATGTTTTCTGTGAATTTGACCCTGGATTCCCTTTTATTGATATAATCAAAAACTTTCTGATTCTTGTCTGACATCTGGCCAAATCATTGACAAATCTCTAGCAAACTTCCTGACAATTTTGTTTGGTATCCATATACTTCTTTCAAAGTTTTTCACTTCTTCCAAAGTTTTAGTGACAACATAATATACGGCGTTATTTCCATAATATTTTACTCCTGTGCAAAAATTTTTATATTTTGTGAATATTGGTTGAGAATTAATTAATGACGATAATTTCCGATTTATTATCACATATAGTAAATGAGACCCTTGATAGTTCAATCAGTCAGTTAGGTTCGGCAGTGCTCGAATACGTTAGGGAAATATATAGATTTGAAAATTCAGATAACCAACAAGAATAAATTCTTTATTTTGTTTCAATTTTCTTTTATCATTGTCAGAATTTTAATAAATTCCATTTCTTATGTGTACTAGGAAGTGTTTCAATTCCTAGTCTATTTACTGAAAACAAAGCGATCTCCTTCAAAAATATTGCAAACTTGAATTTTAAAATGATGATTTGGAAACCACTCACCAATCGAGGAATTACATGTATTCCAGAGAATTTTAAATATGTGCGGCCTGTGCCACTCCTCATTCAGGGTGCTCTATGTGGCCAAACCTACACTTATGACAGGTACGGCCCTGCATATATTCACTGAAGAACTCACTTCAAAACACTTGTAATTCTACCCTTCGGACGACTACATCAGCAGAAATGTGTTTTAAATCCTCTCACCGCATAGTCAGTATTCACCACGTGATTTGCATCTCCTCTTTGATGTTCCATTTTCGCGAATAATTAATGTCCCCAACACTTTCACCCCTCAAAATGGTTTTCAGTGTATGTTTTCAGAGTATGTTTGTTATCCACGTTTACCAACCAAAATGCCGCTATATTGGTTTTTAGTATATGTATGTTATCCACTATTTATTTCCAGACCAATGAAATATTTTCCCAGATATGAGGCGAATTGAAGGCGGATCTATGGAAAATAGATGAATAGATTGGGACAGAAAAATGTCATGTGGACCTTCAACATCGAGAAGCCAAGGGAGGTAAGTGACATTTTTGAAAATTTGGAGGTGAGTGCAGTCAGGTAGGTAGTCAAAGTATATGTAAAGTTTGTGGTTAAGGGATATAAGTGATTCTCTGAGTTGGCGAACAGTTCAACTATGAAAAAAATATGTGATTTGCTTGGAAGCCAATAGAGGTAGGGACGGATTTAAAGGCCAAGAGGGGTATGTGTGTACTTACCTCCATTGACTTCCATCAGTAACTGTTTTATTGGTTGTTATGGTGAGTTGCTGTTTTCTTTAGCATTCCTCTGCTTTGGAAAAGGAGAACAGCGAGTTGACAGTTTGAAAATGACTAGTATAGATGATTCTCACGAGCATACCCCTATTCTGATGATGAGTACCAAGACAACCATCCTTCGCGTAGTTATCGTTGAATATTGTTTTGGTTTTATATTATTTTGGGCCTCCAATAATCTAACCAAGGAGGTTGGTAATATTCATTCCATAGCAAAGACACATTGTTTCTGTTCTTCTGACCTATTCTTTTATCGCAGATTCTTCAAGTTATAGCGGCGCTCATCCCTCGAAATCAGATAGGGAACAGTTTTCCAGGTCAAGAGATTCAAGAAAAAAGTTCAGAAGAGACACATTCTGGAAGTAGAAACCTGGGAGAAGAATATGTTAATAGAAAAGGAAAGCTTCATGCTTCCAAAACTCCAGAGGAATATGCTCATCAATGCAGATTTCAGTGCAATAATAAAATTCCTGGTTGAAGCGCCAAGAGCAATTCTATGATTACTGGAAACTGGTCAACTAGGATTTACACATCTCTTTTATTTTTTCTTTAGTTTCTATTGAAGACCCCAGAAAGAAAAAAAGAGGGACAAAGTGGAAAAGGGGAACTGAGTGTGGAGTATAAGCTACGTGGTAAAATAGTTTGCAAGTAGTTTTTTCACTCAACTATAGGATTGATAATATTGTAGCAAAAAAGAAAGAAACCTCTTGCATTCCACCGAAAGACGAAAGAGCCTAAAGAAAAAATCCCACAGGAAAGAATTAATTCACACAAAGTTGAAGAAGAGTTACATCTCAGGAAAGCGGTAGCTGCTAAGCGAATGCAAACTGAAGCTGTCAATCGTTTCAAGGATGATGAAACTGCTGCAGTTATATATTTCGAGAAGGTTCTACCAACCCCAAAACTCACTCGTAGTGAGGTGTTTTACAGCAAATAGTTGGACATACAGCTTTTGCGTCTATGGCCTCAAAAGTACTAGCGCCACAATGTTCATGTGGCATGAAGGCCAAAGTGGCAGAGGTTGCCTGGAGATTTTATCCTGCTTATTGGAATGTATTGAAGATTACTTTCAGTGTTGAAAGTATTGTCGCATTCAGCGACAACTGTGGAGGACAAAATGTGAGTGCACTCATAATACGATTTTGGTCTCATGTTGTCGCCAAAACCACAATCGAGTGTATTTTGTATCGGGCCATTCTTTTATCAAATGTGACCAAGATTTAGCTGTTGTTGAAAATGCAGAAAAAACATGCGAAGCCCAGGTGTTCGTTCCTGAGCATTGGCAACAAGTGGTGGCAAAGGCCAGCAAAAAATTTTCAGTGGAAAATGAATTCCTGACTTTCTTAGAAGACCATCTTGACAATTAACTGGTGTCAAGGGTGAACGGAATTCAAAAGATGATTCGTTTCCGCCTTGAAAATAAGGATTTCTTTACTTTACTTTACTTTACAAAACTTATTTTAGTGCCGATGTTGCTTTCGAAAGAAACGACCTTAGACCCAATCAAAAGGCAGACCATTGTATTTTGCAATGATCCCAGACCACAAACGGGAAGCCAAAATGAATGCCATCAAACCATGCATATATAATGATCTTCAACAGCTTTATACCGCCCATTCATGATAGCTTCTACAGAGAGCTAACAACAGCTGAGCCAGAGAAGAAAGAGCAGAAAGAACAAGCTTCTAATGATGAACGTGATGTTAAAAAACAACCTGATAATATTTTTTTCACAAATTATGAATATTAAATCTTGTTTTTGAACTCAAATGTACTCAAATACATTGTTTCTATAATAATAATTATTTGTTTACTTGGCAGAAAAGCACAATAATTAATGCTGGTGGAAACCACCAAGGCATTAAATCTGCTTAATTAATTGTATTTCATTATCAAAATCCAATTAATTGAAATATTTTAACAAAGGTAACTGGCTCTTCGTTACTATGTTTACCGCTGATGATGTTTGTTGAATTGTTTGTGTTTACTTGAATGCAGGCGCAGGATCCAAGGGGGGAAATGGGTGCAATTTCCCCCCATCCCACCCCTGACGCAAGACCAAAGCACTTTTTTTGAACAAATTCGAAATTTTGAAATCGTCCTATAATCACTAGAGTCGTTATTAACGCTTCACGCATTACTACTATAATAAAAAAAAAATTGTGCGTTGATTCCGTGCCTCCACAAATTATGCGTTTTGTTTCCTCCCACGGCACCTTCCTCCCGCGCACTTGAGATTACAAACATGACAGATAGTTTAGTTCGTTGTGCACCAATAGGCCAATAGTCAAATTCTTTTGTGATTTCGTGGAGAGTTGTTGCATGTATTCCATTGACCATGACAAAAAAACGACCTATTATCAAAGACTGCCGTAAGAAAAGATTGGAGTTTGATATTTAAGTGAAAAATTACTATCAACATTAAAAAGGAAAACATTCCCAATTGAATATTGAATATTGATTGATTGAATATTGATTTTACTGAAAATTGAAAAATCTTCGACAATAAGGAAAATATATCGTGAAAAAACCCCAACTCAAAAATAAAATATGAAAGTACAAATTTTCATTTTCATTCAGGTAGTTATTTGATTTTATATTCCAGTCTCAATTCAGGACTCATATAGATGAATGAGGCGAATAAGAATGTTTTCCAGATAGCAGTACCCACCAGAAACCATTTGTAACATTGATGTTAGAGTGGCATCATATTCACCAGGTCTTCAATAATTTTTCGTCGGTGAAAATCTTATTTCATGCTTCCACGATCATCAGGAAGACTGGAAGAATGGGGTAAAACACTTTTTTAAGAAGCAATTTCACTATGCAATGCTAGAAACATTTCATCTGGAGTGACATTTTTAAATGAGTGTATTTTGACATCAAAACCAGTCATGTGGGACTTTAGTCACTATCTTCCTCCGTTCGAAATAACCTCTTGGGAGGGATAATGTTGAAAAACTAAACATTCTCAATATCTATGAGATGCAGTTCAATGTCCAGCGTGGCTTTAGCCAGAAAAGTAGTTGTTCTGTGTTAGATATTACGAAAAATATCTTCATTATTTTCGTAGATTCTTCAATTTTCGTAAAAATATTTTTTCACTATTTAATTGAGAATGTTTCAATATGAATACTTCCCAAGAGATTATCTCGAACGATGGAAGATAGTCGCAAATGATTCCATATCCTGTTCATGTTATCAAATAAATCAGCTATAACATTAATATATCTAGATGACTACATTACCTCAATTTTTTTTTATGTCTACCCCCATGCGTTTTTATTTCATATTTTCAGAAACAGAACCCTTTTCGAATTCAACTGTATTTCTCAACAGATTTCTATATTTTTTAGAACAAATTTTCCGAAAGATAAGTTACCACACAAACATTTTTTCCTTGAACGAAATCCTGGATCCGCGCCTGCTTTAATGTCATTGTAAAATTTTTTTTAATTTGTCAAGTAACTGTTCAAAATGGATGTAATTGAAAGTGAGGATCTAAATTATTACCTGGAACGTGGCATAGCAACAACATTTTTCTGACTAGGCAGTGAAGATACACCTTTTAAGCCTGTCAAGTGTCATTGAAAAGCCGCTTTCAATGTCAATTGGAGAAAATTTCTGTATGCTTACCCTGTTCTTGATTTCTATTCAACATTTTGGTTCAAAGGACAAAGGGGCTGCTGCACCTAAGCAGATATTGACTAATAACTAGGGAACTATTGCTCATTATTTATTGAAATTTTGGAAAAAGATAATAAAAACATTACATAATTTGAGAAAGAAACGTTTGCTTAGAACTATCTACTCAGGATATAGCATAAGCTTCAAACTTACCCCTTCATTTCCCAAACATTGGGATCATGTCACTTAGGTACCTCCCTTGGCTTCTCGGTGCCTCAATTGTGATGTTTCAATCTGGCTTCATTAAGAACATCATATATATCATCACATATTCGTATTCTAAATCGAATTCTGATATCATTTTATTGTTGAGTTATTGCAGTAAGGTTTTGAGAAAAACCATTTTCGAAGATACCTTATCAGAAGATACCCTGGGTGTACAAAATAATGGTTGCAGTTTTTTTTTTATGGAATTTGGTGACTGGAAAATCATTTTGCATATGAAACAATTGCGGAAATGAAAGACGTGTATTCAGGAAAAAAAAAGAATAACAATGTGATATAACTTGATCTATCAATTCATAGGAATAGTATCTAGATTCAAGTCATGGAAATTGTCCGGAGTGACGTCCATTTGACATGAGACAGGCCTCGAAACGGTGATTCAGTTCCTTCGAACAAGTCACTCTTAGGCGTATTTTTGCGAGTTACCGTATTACAAACGGTATCGTTTTTCCTCAACCGTTGTAATTTTTGCCTACCGTTAATGGTTGAGGAGAGTGTTATGACGTAGTGAAATTTACGTCATAGTTTTCAAAAATCTGTAACCCAATTCCTTAGCAGGGTAGCTAGCGGTTATGAATTGACAAGTGAAACAAAAGTGAGGTTGGGCTGAGAAAACTTCCGAAACAAATGAAAAATGTCCGATAAATTTAACAGTCATGAAAATTATCATGGATTCGATGTTACCGTTGTGGTAACTAATAGGGAAATGGCAGATTTGTTAGTGAATGGTAAGTGATGTGCTGCATATTTCCGTTCCAATATTTAATAAAAAAACCCATAGCACTCAAAGCTATAAAAATATTTGGATGATCCATTTTATCAGAGGTCGAAAACCATCATTTCGTTAGCCGTAAGTACCTAATAATGTGTTAAATTGAAAATAACCCACAAAAAAGAAAATACAAAGCCACCTAATTTCCAACTTAGGGCAGGAGAAGGGGACAGGGGAGTGACGTTTGTTTGATGTTCAAGCGAGAAGGACCAACCGTTTTATCAACTTGAAGGTGGGGATAACACTACTGTGGTTGAACCAGACAGTAACACGGTAACTCGCAAAAATACGCCTCTTAAGATATTAGACTGCAAGCTAGTCGTATTTCCAGTTCCATATCAGATGAGTAGTGGAAACAATATCTTCCAAATAACTCCATAGGAAAATATCAAGTGGTGATATATCTGGGAAACGAGCCGGCCACCAAATTGGACCCTCATTGCCAATCCATCTATTTGGATACGTTCTATCCAGATATTCAGACAACCTGTTGATTATGAGGAGAAGCACCATCTTGTTCCACCTTGTCGTTCTACCATTGGAATATTTATCATCAAAAGAATTGAATCATTTTGTGAAAAATGTAAATATCGCAACTTACTGAGATTTCCATTGAAGAAGTAAGGTCCTATGATGCGGCCATTGAACATCGCGCACTATACGTAAATACCCCATATGGTTTGAAAATCACAGTCACGGACCAAGCAAGGATTTTCTTGAGACCAATAGTGACTGTTATGTGAATTTACAACTCCATTATTGTGGAACTACGATTCATCGCTCTACAAAATTTGATTGAGTATGATGGGACTATCATGTACTATCACCTGAATAACTTCATTTTTATCGAGGATTCTTCAATTCACAGAAAACTATTTCTTTTCCATATTCAATTGAATGTTGCCCTCTCTAACTCATTCCAAGCCCATATCAAGATATATCAAAAGATACTGAGATTCTTCAAAATCGAAACTTCTGTTGATTTACTCCGCTAATTTATCACAGCATTTTTTCGTCTTATCCCTTTTTTGGGAATAATGACCTTCCACAATCTGAAACCAAAAAGTATAAAGTTGTTGTTGGATGGCAAGCAGTAATGGTGAATTCATATTCCGAGAAAGGATATTGAAATCATCATTTGTATTGAACGTGATTTGATAGCCACGAAATAATTCGGAGAGTTTGGACAGATAACTCTTAGAAATGTCTAACAAATATTCCTTATCAGGGTAAATGCAAATTCATTTCCCCTGTGCGCTGTGGTGGAACATGTTTGATGCAATGAGGGAAACAGCAAATGATAACTGCAATGAATCAAGGACAACCTTTGCAATGTATATTGAAGAACTAATTCAGGCAACTATATAACAGCTTTGGTTCTCTATAACGCAACGGTATTCTCTCTTAGAGTTCCAAGAAATTGATCCCCTTGATGAAAAAAATACATGTCCAGTGCGTGATCGCCCGTTGTGGACATCAGTTTCTAGAAATTGATCCCTTTGATGGAAAAAATACATGTCCAGTGCGTGATCGCCCGTTGTGGATATCAGTCGGGTAATCACAGTTACTGTACTCTATTATTCCCAATTCAGATTCTCTTGTGAATACAGACTTTGCTTTCGGATTACCTTTAGGATATCACAGGATTCTTCTGACTGCCGACAAATGTGACTTTCCAAAATTATGGTTGAATTGAAGCATTCAAAATACTACAAATTGCTTCGTCAATTTCTAGTTTGGCTCTGCAAGTGTTGGCGCTGAATTACAATCTACCAGTTGATATTTTTTTTTCGAATCAATATAATTTTCTTCATCACAAACCTTATCTTTTGTAATTCGAAGTCAAATACAGTATTTCGCTTTTCCAAGGTCCTTTATTTCGAATGTTTTCTCTAATTATTCCTTTAGGTTTTTCGTTGTTCTTACATCATTGGAAACAATTAGCAAATAAACCGTATGAACTGCTACATGCAAAATGAGTTTGCCTTTCATATTGTAGTATAAACATGGATCATTTTACTATATTTCCATTAAATTTCTATCAATACCGAACCGAGTTTTTCGTTCCATTGCCTACTTGCTTGTTCGAGACCATACATTGCTTCATTTAAACGAATACTCCCTCGTGAAACTCATCTGGAAGTTGCAAATAATATTTTTTTTCTAGGTCCCATTGCAAGAATGCTGTGTCCGCAACCATTTGCTTGATATCTAGATTGAATTAACCTGCTGAAAATATCAAATATATCAAGGAATTGTATCCCAACTTGACAAAATGTTCTGTCATAATCAATCCCTTTCTCTGAGAATATCCTTCGACCACCAGACGGGATTTATTTCTCATGTTTCCTCTCTTTCGGTTTCGAAGACCAATTTGCAGTAGATTGTATTATATTCAGAAGGTGAATCGGCGAGGGTCAACGTATCATTTCCAATCAAAGAATTGCCTTCAACTAAGGATCACAGTCATGTCCTTCCATTGACTCTCCAACATCTGAGTTATTTCCTTCTCTTTTAGATCTCCTTCAATTTGATATATTTTCTTTCTGAAGTGTTTATTTGTAGTTGAATGGTTCAGATTCACCATAATTGGTTTCATCATTTTTACCTTCTTCTGTTACAACTTGAGTTCGTTTCCAGATATCTTTCAAAAATATGTTTTTCTGTTCTGGAATTGTGTAATTTCGTTCAACAGAAATCATCCCTTCAGATTTCGGATCCCATTTGTGTCAACTATTTTCGGGTACATGAACTATTATTTTACAACAGAAGATTCCAAATTTGGTTCCTTCCCTGTCCACATATTTTCAGGTTACTTTTTCAGCAGCTCCACTGACATACATGAAAATTGATTCATTATTATATTTCAATATATATATATATATATATATATATATATATATATATATATATATATACCGATGTTACGCCAGCTTCTACCCAGATTTTTTTTTTGCTTCGAAAAGCATACATTTTGCTCTTTCGAATTTGTGAGGTTCAACACTCTGCCAAACCATTTTGCTGTGGAGTGTAAAGACGAGTTCCACATTCCTTGGAATTTTTTTCAAAATCTCGGTTGCAGGACTCGCTCCCAATGTCTGTTCGCAATATTTCAATTCGATTTCCTCTTTCATTTTCCACCATATTTTTGAAATAACGGAATATTTGTGTGATTTTGGTTATATATTTCAAAAAATATTCAAAGACTTTCCGAGTAAAAATGTATATTGCTTTTTCCAAAAGACTCATTTTCCATTGTACCAAACAAATCGAAGTGAACCAATTCCAATACTTTGGTGCTCTAATACCATTGTGATTGAATGGTGATCAGAAGTATTCGCCTTTCAAGTATTCTTCTTCTTGATTGAATTCAATACCTCCGACGATCCCATTTTTCATCAAATTATTTACTATTTATATATTCAAGTCTGCGATGCCGCAAATGACTGTTATTCATTGTTGAAGGTGCCAATAATATATTTGTATATTTTGTTTCAACAACATCCAGTACACACATCCCATTTGTATGATGCCATTGTGGGTTCCCGAAATTCACAATATCAATGGCAAAACAGGCTCGGAAACCAACGTGATTATTTTTATTTTTGAAGTCACTTGGTCCTCTGCTATTGTCACCTCCTCTCTTCTGAATAAAAATCACACTCAAAACACATCGATCCTTCGCCTGCCTGAACTTTTTGTCATCTATTGCTACAAAAACAAACTTTCATTTCTAGTCTTTGTTCATTTAATAGCCTGTAACAATTTCATTCCGAAAATATCTCATGAACTTTCGATTCCTTCTATCATAGGCTTATATTCATTTGGTCATACCAATCCATTATTTGTCTACACTGAAGCCAATACCATTAAACTTTTGTACAGTACCGATTATTTTGTTCACATAATCGTAAATGTTATCACAATTTTTGTAAAAGTCCCACTCTTCTCGTCAAACCACAATCCTCAAAATTTTCCTTCAGTGTATCCCAAATATTGTTTCCAGTAGACGCATCTTAAATATGCACGTAGTTGATGGGATCAATTAGCCTTCGATACATTATTTTCATCCTTTTTTCAACCAGTATCGTATCCCCAGAGTTCCTCAAGTTCAAGGTGATATCTTCTCAGGAATATTGTTTCTTCATTGCCAGATAACATATGTTGCTTGACGTAGCTTGGGCTCATAACGTGTTGAAAATGCAAAGAGTGCAAGAGCAAATGTTAATTGCAATGAGATACGGACAATTTTTGCGATATAAATATATTGGAAAACTCATTCATGAAACTATATAATATATTGAACAAAAGTTACGACGCCCTAGTTTATAAAACAGCATTTGAAGAGAATACAATTCTTCAAAATGAGCTCCCGTCCTCGGATCACAAACCCTCGATCCGAAACTTTATACTCAGGATATGGCAATCCACTTGGACTCATGCAACATCCAAACTCCGAGAAACCAATGAAATAGTCAACAAAAAGTTATCATTTCCCAGAAGAAGGGGAGACCAAGTCGTTATTAACCGTCTCCGGTTAGGACATACGCTCCTAACTCACCAACATATAATGAATAAGGATCCATGCCCCATCTGTCACAACTGTGCCACACTAATCACAGTTGAACACATCCTGGTAGATTGCCCATTATACAACGAAGAAAGAAGTTCAAACAACCTAGGAGTCAACATCAAATCTATCCTCAACAACGATCTACTGAGAGTGCTGAAGTTCCTAAAAGACATTAATATATATTGTAAAATCTGATTACTAGTCAACTTGTGTTTGTTTTTCCCTTCAAATAATTCTTAGCAATTGATGCGGGGTCATTTTTGATGAAATAAAAAAAAAGTAACGACAGTTACAACTTGGAGATGTGCAGGGTCATACTGGGTGTTCTGTATTTTCATTCCCCAACAGAAAAAATGGATGGATAAATGTTCCTGTTATCGTCCAAAAAGGTCGAGAACATTCGAATTTTGGTTTAAAGAAACGCTGTTAACGAAAATCTAGCTTCATTCCATTCGATAACGCATCGTATCATTCTAGACAGTTCGAAAAAATATCTCCTGAATATTCTAATAAGGCCGCTATTCAAGAATTTGAGGAGCAGAAGATCTACACTGAGGAAAAGACTATACAAAACATTAACTCATAGACTATTGAATACAAAGATAATATTTTGTTGATCAAATGGAACTTGAGAATGGTCATAGCATCATCCGTTTGTCACGATATTATTCGATAGAATCATTGTGGTTCCAATTGAAATGGCATTTGATGTGAGAAAACATAAAACTGAAATCCAGCAGGAATTTATTGCCAAAAACTGAAAAAACGCTATTGATCATGTAATGAAAATTGGCAAATTTCACATGCAGAAACTTAGTTTCCAGAAATTTATAATCAACGTCAATGAAAGTGACTCTGAATCTGATGGTCGATGATAATGAATTGGAATAATATAATTTGATAACGGAAACATTCATACTAGATTTTTTTCGAAAATAGACGAAACCGCAACATAGCACTGATAAAAGATGATGGTATCATCAGCATATCCTATGATGTCACTTTACTATCTATGGAAAACAGGTCATTTACGTATAGGTTGAATAGCACTGGGCCTAGAACTGTGCCTTGAGGTATTCTATATTCCATGGCTTTTGCGCCGCTTGAGGCGTCACATATTTCCACTATCTGGGTTCTATCATTGAAGTAGCTCTCCATCAGTTTATAATATGTTCCTCTTTTTCCTAGTTTTCCAAGTGTTTCCAAGAGTAGCTGATAGCTGACAGTGTCATATGACTTTTCGAACTCAATAAATAAGCATAAGCATGGGTTTCCTATTTTAAGAGCAAGATATTCTGTGGATTTTTGTATCTAAAACCAAATTGTCTGGGAATTGAAAGTCTTAATTTATTAATGAAGGATAAAGTCTCCTTTTCAGTATTTTTTCAAATACTTTGGATAGATTTGTAATAAGTGAAATGGGTCTATAATTAGTAACTATAGATTTATCCACATTCTTGGGGATTGGAATGACAACTTAGTTTGTGAAATTTGTCGACCATATTCCTTTGGCATGTCAATGAATAATGACGAGGTGTGATTATGGAATGTTCTCTGGTTTCAACCTTTTTGATAACGAGTTTTTTATTGTTTTATTAATTATGAGTGTTTTTATAGTAAATGACAGCAACGATGTTCCTTCAAAATCATATATTTCTGCTCGAAAAAGAAAATAGATTAGGCCTTGTTGAAACGAGTACGGAGTTTCGCTTCCCTCTGTTTATTTTGTGGGATTCTGCCATGTAGATCGACTAGGGTGATGCTTCCCTGGATTTATTTTTGTAACCACCCAAAATATTTATTCGGTTACGTATTCAAAATGTTGACCAAAGATAAACGTTCGTGCATGAAGTGACTTCAATTAGCACTTATCAAAAATGTATATGGAAACTAAGTACGGGTCGGTATGTTGAACAGTTTAATTTTACGCTGATGCAAAATCCAATTTAGTAAATGTTCCAACCCGGTCCCTTAATGTCACTTTGGAGGTAATTACGTGAACCTCTCTATCAAAGTACTTGTTACAGCATGACAGGTCAACGCGTATGTACTGTACCCACATATAACAACCGATGATCGTGATTTCGCGTAATTGCAAATGTCACTAACCTAGTGATATTCCCGACGTGCTTTGTTTCTGTATCAGAGATTGGTTTTGTAGCGGGTTATGGATTGTTTTTCCAATTGATTCGTTATGTTATGTGACGGAAAAATGATAATTTTGATTTGTTTGTGTGGGTGTTCCTAAAAATTTGAAATTTAGATGTTTGGATAAATTATAGTTATGGAAATGCTTCTCGTTTTCCATAGTCAGGAAGTATCAGAAACAAGTATAACATCAATTTTTCCTGGTACGTTGGTTCCCCATTACCCCAAAATTTTTGAGGGGAGGTGGAAATAATATGATAAATATTATATGATTGAAATTGCAATTTTATGAAATTTTCCTTTATTTCAGGCAAAAAAAAAATTTGCGATGTCTGAATAAACTTGGAAGTATTATATGCAACTTGAAGTGAATATCCTGTTTATTGAAACTCCCAATGAATTTGGACTACTTTGTTTTCATGCTTATATAAATTTGAAATCTGGGAGTATACAATTATAGAAAATAAAGATACTTCTCTCGTACTTCTATCACTCATAGGTTCAACAAAAAACAGAAGATTTGTTGGCTTGCACTGTTTCCGCCATTGAATAAAAAACTCAATATTTCTGACAAAACAACATTTCGTTGAGTACCCGCTATGAAATACATGAATTAGATAAATATGAACATAGTTCAACTTTCAAACCAGTCTTTGGAGTGTTTCACAGAAAAAGTTGATAGAATACACGGGATTTCATCTGATTTTTCTCCAAGAAAATGGATCTTTCAAGGGTCCCATTCATTCAACCTGAACGAGTAAAAATCAACATTATCCCAGAAAAATATATATCTCAATTACAATTATGACTAGGACTAGGATCCATGTTCGCCTTCTTCTGAAATTATTTCGAATCGCCATGTTTATATTATCATTATACAAAACCTTCAGTCTTTCTCTTCTAACCTCAAATGTTCTGATCCCTCATAGTTAACTCTAGGTCATAAATGGGAAGAAGGGATTACTTTTATAGCAAATTTACCCATTCATACCGTCTACCTATTAGGCGAAATGTCTTGATATACCAATTTTCGAATTCTAAATTACTTGCAAGTGATGATAATAGTGTCAACTTGTAGACGGATCGCAACAATTTAAATAATATCTATAGAAACATTTTGATAATAATCAAAACCAACTTTAGGTAAATAAAAAACCTGTCCTATCACTCGGAAAAGCAAAAAAAACTTCATCTTCATACACTCTTCAATCACAAAAAAAATACCAAAACACGAATTCATTCCAGATAATCCAGTCGTTTGGGAACGATCTCAAATAATAGTTATGTATTGTATTAGTCCAGCATTATTATTGATGACTTCCATAATTTTTTATGAAAATTGACAATTTGATACTTTCACCATCATTACTCAAATAACACTTGGGGTGAGTAGGAAAATTGTCACATTTGAAATATTTCTGACATATCCTTGGTTCTCCAGTATTTCTCTCATATTTCAATCTTCACAATATTTTATCACACACAAATTTTATTCATTCAATTTTAGCAATTGAATAATTCATATGTTATATATGTCTATAACTTTACGATTTTGTAATTATGAACACTTTTTATTGTAGTGCTGGAGAAGGCGAAAATTTCGCCGAAACGTTGGCATTAACATAGTTGAATATGAGTAATGCGTTCCACTGGTCCACTTGCTCGTGATCCTTGAAAAAGAAAAATATCATCCTCGGACGTAAAAACAGAATACATTTCCTACAATGTTTGTTTGGGATCTTGTATAAGAATTCATTATCTTTGTGGCATTCCATCATTCCACTCAATTGTCCAGATGATCCCAATAGTAACGTGAGATACATGGGTGCTCCCATGAAAAGTAACACAAATTAAAACTTTGAACTTCTTTTTGAACCAATGCTCCTCTCTAAGTATAACGCTTGCATTGTCCCGTGGAATTCGATGTAGGAACCTCCGCATTCACATGGCACTTCTTACATGAGTTCTTGCTGATTTTGGTACTGACGTCAGGTTTGGTCTTGGTGAGGAAACTCCGTAAAGTACTTCCAGATTGGAAGCAACTTTTGATGTACGATGCATTGCTTCAAACATAAGTTCAAAGAGGCCGCCTACATCGAATCTAATGACGCCTTTAGTCAGCCAAGCATTGAGATCAGGAACGTTTGGACACTACTCATCGCTGTTCCTAGTGAACTGCAGAGGCGCGAAACTGCACGCACCACCACACCGCGCGAAATTACACGCCATTTAGGCCAATCAATGGATATTTTCTGCTCTATTGATTCTGTGACAAAAATACTACCAGGAAACCGACTGTGCCATCAAACGAAGACGGTTCGTAGTTATATCCTGTTATGTTTTCTACTGTCAACTGTCATTGCTTAATTTGTTGAAAACATTTAAAAGCAATTCTTTAGATTTTTTATCGTTTTTGACTTGTTACTTGAAAACCAATAAGCAACCTAGATACTCTCAATGGACGAATTGTAGGGAATCAAAGTGCAAAAGAATGAGCCCTAATGCGACTCGATCGGATTATTAGTAACGGAGAAAAAACGGAAAAACCGGGAAAAACAGCTTTTTTTAAAAAATCCATAATTACGCCACTTTCTTAATTGTAGTGCAGGCTTTTCCCGACATATTAGTATTAATATGTACTTTATGTGTGAAAACCTTAGGCAGTGTCGCATTATAAGTTTTGGCATAATTGCAATCTGTTTTTTTCTATTCACTTCATTGCAGCAGACCTGGTTGCGTCATAGGTGGTCCAATTCCAATTGTATATTCCTCTTTTTGCGTTCAAATGCTGCAACATAGATGAAAAATACTTGCAAACATGACCGAAAATGGGCGAGTACGTGAAAGCGGCTGAGTAGTGGGGGTAAAGCAGCAGACGCGTTATGAATCTGTTGCTTCTCCATTCCTGAGCCGCTTTCATGCTCTCGCCAGGTCATGTTTGCAATGATTCCTCACCTATTTCGTAGCATTTTAACGCATAATGAGAATAGTGATTTTGTAGTAGTATACTTCAACTCTCAAAATCTTTCAGAACTATTGAAATCGGATCACCTATGACGCATCCAGGTCTGCTGCAACAAAGTGCATTGAAAAAATCGTATTGCATTTATGCCAAAACAAAAAATTTAACAGTGCCTGAGTTCTTCACACATAAAGTACATATCAATCACTACCATGTCATGGACAGCCTGCTTCAAAACTTGAAAAATGGCGGTGTTATAAATTTAAAAAAACGCAGATTTTTTTCGGGTTTTTCGGTTTTTTCCGTTACTAATAATCCGATCGAGTCGTGCCTGGACTAATTTTCTTCGCATTTCTATTCTCTATAATTCGTCCATAGAGACTATCCAGATTGCCTCATTCGTTTTCAAATAACAAGTGAAAAACGATAAAAAATTAAAAATAAAATGCTTTTGACTAAGTTACTATTTATTGTGGTTAACTCTGAAAGCTTCTATGGAAAATACCTTTCCCTTTCCCAGCATATCAACTATAGAATCCGACCAGTGTTTAAGTTTTCTGTCTGACTGTTCAATCAAAAGCAACCAGAATCCAGTCACAAGGGCTGTAATTAAAGGCTACAAACCTTTGGAGATTTCAATTGAGTCATCAACCATGTCCCTAGACATTCTATATCTCCATCTGTTGCTACCCCTGTTGAGAGGAGTAACCCACTATAAAAGCTGGCGTCCGAAAGTGAAATTTTGTTCAAAAATAGTTTGAATAAGTGTATGGGTGTCATAAATGAAGTAACGATTTCTAGGGAAAATAGCATTATTCCCGTCTTCAGAAAATCGCGTTACAATATAGGGTTGAAAAAGGTAAAAGTCCCAATAACGTTCACCGGTTCAAGCTGAGAGCTAAACTCAATACAGAAGAAGATATTGATATTATAAAATATTCAAAATTACGTGCTTTCCTGAACCGTCAAAGTGACAACTCTAAACCAATGAAGTCAAGAGTTTTGTCAGATGAAAAAACTGAAACATTTATTTCAAGCATCAGATTATTTATGCTCAATGAATAAGGTACGTTCAGAATGTAGGAATTTTAGAATTACCTAGATATTTATGAAGTGTTTACTATTTAGGTTGCCTCAATATTTGATGTTGGCGGTACATGTCGCCGGAAGAACTATATCAATTAAATTTGAATGACATAGAAGATTTTGGATCTGAGCTTTTGATTAAAATACCCGATAATAAAACGAACAAACCAAGATCATTTGTGATAAACGAAACTTATATGCCATTGTATAGAAAATATGTTGTATGTCGTCCAGAAAATTCTGAAAGTTGCCGCTTTTTCTTTGAATATTCAAATATGACAGGCAAGTAGTGGGAATACATCAGTTTGGAGAAATGCCTCAAATTGTCGGCAATTTTCAAATTTGCCCTATGCATATGAATACACAGGACATTGTTTCCGTCGGTCCTCTGCGATAATTTTGGTTAATGCTGGGGCAGATTTAATTGCTTCAAAGAGGAATGGGGGATGGAAATCCGAAGGATATATATATATATATATATATCCATTAACCAAAATTGTCGCAGAGTACCGACGGAAACAATGTCCTGTGTATTCATATATATATATAGAGAAATCTTTTACAAATAAAGTAGACATAGCAGGTGAAATATTCAGAGAGGGAAGTGACGAAGAGAAATCCGCTAATACTATTAGTATTATAGCTGAAGAAGAAAACAGCAATAACGTCGCTGATCATTCAGGTAACATAACACATAAATTAGGAGGGGGACAATGAAAATGACTTTTCAGGTAGAGTTCAGCCTATGTTTGATAATTGTACAAACTGCAACATAACTATAAATATACAAAAATAGTTATAATGAACGTTCCATATGTGTAATCATATATTCAATAAATGTTCTTAATGTGTGTGTATTTAATTACTGTCTGAAATGTATATAAACAACCGGTAGGGACAGATTTTGACGGCCTTGACCGGGAATTTTTTTCTACGGACCGTTTTTGGAAAGTTCGTTGCTTAGCAATGGAATGAAATACTATATTAGCGTATTTTTGGGTCTGATGTTGCTCCGAGAAAGTAGGCATTCTTGAGCGATTTCAGAAAAATGATATTTTCCGAATCATACATGTACAGTCCTGAATGCGGCCCCGCTATCTCAGTTCACCGATTTCGATCACGCGCTATCGGCATGCATTTATTTTGATGCTACTTGACTTTATTCTGAATGGACTATAGACATCCAGCGGGGGTTCATAATTTCGGAACGTTTTGCCTCTGATAGCATAAAGAATCCCTAGCTTCTAGCTCAACCTCTTTTTTCAGCAGTGGCATTTATGTTGGAGGTACACTGAGGAAAAATTTACTTTCAATATCGTATCCGTTCAACAGAATACAGGAAGCTTCATATTTTAGGAAAACTTATAACATTCGCGGATGATACTGCTGTTATTTTCAGAGGCACATATTGGACTACCCACAAACACAAAGTCGAAAAGGATTTTCCTTCAGTAATGGAATTTTTCAATAGTAAGTTACTAACAATGAACTATATTCTATTCACTTCAACAATTATATCACACTCAGTGAGGACAATCGAGTGATTCCCATCTACCCTTGAGGAAGATTGAAATACCTTGGGATCATTATCGACCAACACCTGAAATGGGACAAACATAAAGAAATTATAATGAAGGAGGTGAGACAATGTACCTCATCAGATTGCTCGGGTAGATGAGTTCAAAATAATATATTTCACACTGACCCAATCACATCTACCTCTCACTTGGGGTGGAACGACAAATAATTCCATGAAGATCTTTGAAGTCATACAGAAATTGATTATTAGGATAATATTAAAAAGATCACGTAGATACGTACCCATACAATGAAAGAAACTGAGATATTCGGCATCAGACAGCTCTTCTGTCAAACCATTTTGATCAATGTCTAAAAAAATAATCAAAATATCCACCAATATGTCATGAGTACAACACAAGGAAAAAACAATATCTTCTGCATGTCCCCATGAAAAAGAAAACCTCAAGAATGAGATGTCTCAACTACCTCGTATCAAAAACATTCATTCAGTTACCTGATGTTGTGAAAACAATTATGGATACTCATTTGGCATATAATGAAAATTCATCAGTTAGTTGATGAGTTCGAAGATGGCGGCTATTTAAATATTGACAAAAATCTCGCGAGATCTCTCATTTTCATACCAATATCGGCAAACTATAGGTCTTTTGATAGAGCTACTTGAGCTTCAGAACTTCTATTTCTTTTTTCTTTTTCCGTAAGATGTACACAAAAATAAAAAATCGCTGAAAATTACCATTCATGAGAATTAATATTTTTTATTCACCCTGTATGCTCTTTCCATTTGAGGTTTATTCGCCCATATCAATCAGATCCTATTTGAGTTCCTCCGCCGATCAATTGAGAATGTTTCCCTTTTCAACATGAATCCTCTTGTGGGGTCACAAGAGGATATCTTGAACGATGGAAGATAGTGACTAAAGTTTATTTTTCAGTCGCAGATGATTCCACATCTGATTTCATGAACGTCCTGTTCATATTCTCAAACAAATCAATTTCGTTGTTGTATTTTAACAATTTTAGCATTTGTAGAAGGGGTTTTTTTTCAACATTTTATCGCTTTATAGACCATCGTAAAACATAACTTATATTTTCGGCCTTCATCATTTTTGCCAGAAAAAAACTATGTTTTCCACAAAATAACCATCTAATAGGTAGTTAAAAACGAAAAGATATATTGAAAAGGGAAACATTCTCAATTGAATATTGATAGAAAGATTGTTTCTGTGATTTCTGGTACTCTCTTTTGGAAAACATTCTTCTTTGCCTCATTCATCTTCATGAGTTCTTAATTAAGACTGGAATAGAAAATCAAATAACTCTCTGAATGAGAATGCAAATTTTCAATTTAAGATTTTTTCTTTCGAGTAAGGGCCTTTTTAAATATCTATGTGTTTTTCCACTGTTTTTTTTACATTCACAAAAAATAACTTCATTTTAATCGTGGATTTTTCAATTCACAGAAAAATCTTTCTATCAATATTCAATTGAGAGTGTTTTCCTTTTCAACATGAATACCCCACAAGAGGTTATCTTGACGATGGAGGATAGTGACTATAGTTTATCTTTCAGTCGCAGATGATTCCACATCTGATTTTATGAACATCCTGTTTATATTTTCAACAAATCAATAATATATGCTACATACGTAAACACACGTTACCTGTACAATTGATTCTCTGGAGCGATTCATAGAGAAAGAGAAGAGACATATCTACCGTTCTGTAATGGACAATCCACTGGCAGTTTTTTTATTAGAACGCTTTTATTAGTTTCACTTGTAACTAACAAACAATGTAATCAAATCTTGGAAGTCAATTTAAACCTACTTCTAATTGTCGTATCGAAATGAAACTTGGTACGTATATGTAGTTTGGATGACAATACCATAATTTGGTATCTTGGAGCTGATCTGATGATGGAGCCAGGAGTCGAATAGTGGAACTCTTCAGAGGCCTCCAGTGAAATATGGTGAATGCACTGAGGCCGTTCTTAGCATAATTTACAATTCAAAGATGTGGCGAATGAACTGGTTTTCAGCATATTCGCCAAAATTTAGTTATTGATAACTTCCTTCTAATGTGTATGAATCAATCGAATAGTTTTCCTCCCGTGGTTTTTTTTAGTCTTCTGTAGTAATATGAACTGAAAAGTTAAAAAAAGGCGTGTGCGGTTGGGAAACCCCCGTCGAGAACGAAGTTCCTTAGGCTTTTTCTTCAACTACGAATGTAATTCAATATTGAGATTTATCATAACGAAAGGAAAAAGCGTTATGCTCCCCCGTGCGTTATGCTCTCTTTCTCTGAAATTTGTATATTTTTTTTTCATTCTCTCTCATTTTTTCGATGCAAATAATGTAGAGAGAAAAAAATTCATTTAATATTATATTTATTGAAGATAAGATATAAAATAGTGAATTATAAATGATAGATATCCATCAATCTCATGTGTCCACCATTTTGTCCTCCTTTTTTCTCAATACTTTCACCTTTGGAAGTTGACGTTTTCTATTCCATCACATTCAATTGTCATTATACCATGCACCTATATATCCTTTTTTCAAACTCCTCCGCCAGAGTGAAAGTTATATTGTTCCTGATACTACTATCCGTTATATTATATCAAATTAACGTGACACATATTCAATGTGAACCATTAATCCATTTTCGGCATACAAAAAACATAAGAAATTATGTTCAAAAAAGATATAATCATCTAAACACACGTTTTTTTTACCTGACGATGTCTACCAGTCAACACATACCGAAAGCTGCATAAAGGAACGTCCAATGAAATTATAGCTTGAAAAACCTAAAAAAATACGCATATATGGCAATAAGGACTGAAAAGTTGAAAATAATAAGAATAAAGTCATTGACCAAAACCTTTCTTTTATGTAAAAAATGCGTGGGGTACTCTCCACTCACTTCTCATAATGATATTAAGATAACTGATATCAAGCACCTCACGCTTTTTCACATAAGGAACATTTTTTGGTAAATGACTTTATTCTCAACTGTTTAGTCCTTATTGCCATATATGCGAGTTTTTTAGTTTTTTCAAACTATAATTTTATTTCAACTAATTAACTCTTTGAATAGAAAATGCTGATGAACCCGATGAGGTAGGATATCCCAAGTCGCTACTCAACCTAATAAGTGACCAGAAAAATAAAACAAAAAGAAACTAGTGAAAGAAACACCAGAGACAGAGCAACAGATGAACTTCCCCTCGAAATTTTTAGAATGTAGTAATGAACACATTTATTATGATTATTTTATTCGTTATATCTCTTGAACTTTCGCCCATGTGGACTTTTCACCTTTTCGTAATTATCTGCGTTCTTCGAGCATCATTTCCTTCGGGATACTTGACGATCTCATAACTCTCCCTATTATTGCTCGCTAGCGGCTGACGCAATAACTGCAAAAGGGACGTCGCAACCGGTGAACGTCGTCGCTATTTAGCTGTTGCCGACGCTCTAATCCTTGCTAATCTTTATGCATACATACCGGAAACCTTTGTAACGCTTCGGAGGATTTTCGGCCTTATGGTGTACTCCATCCGTTCGGATTTTGCTTGACGGAACATCCCTCCCAAGTCTGCATTGAAAAGGAGTTCGTCGTTCCCAAAGCACGTATTAGCAGACGTCATGAGTTGTGGACTGGGATCGAGGGGATAGTGTGGGTTTGAATAATCTCCTTGGATAGTAATAACATAACTCCAAATACGTACAAAAGAATATCATTAGCGTAGCGAAAGTCTTGACAATATATCAGTTCATTCCTACTGCTGGAGTTTTCCACGTGTATTATTATTTTATTTGTTCTTTGGATAAAAACGAAAAAATATTCCTATCCTATAACCGTATGTTATCTTCCCAGCTCAACAAGAAATCTCCTAAAGTTTTGGATGATAGTGTGATTTAAGTATTACTCTGACTTTAGGGATAGATAGTATTTGTTAGTTTTTAGATATAGGGCGCTTATCTTGGAAGATTTTTTATATTTATATAGGAAAACTGCCATTTCTCGAAGGATGTTCATGCGAGAAAAAGTATCCCTTCTTTTTGGAAAAGATTATTTCTTGCTTCATTCTTCTTTATGAATTATTGATGTGGACAAGAAAAGATAATGAAATAACTATCTGAATGAAAATGCTAATTTTCACTTTCATACTTTTTTTTCCAAATAAGGGTGTTTTCATATCTATAAGATGTAGTTCAATATCCATCGTGGCTTTAGCTGGGAAAGCAGTTGTTTTCTGTAGGATGTTATAAAAAATAACATCATTTTCAATATTCAATTGATATCATTTTTATTTGATTTTTTTATGCCAGAGCCATATTGTTAATTACAAAATCAAAAATCAGTCAAATTCCATTCGTGAATATTTTTTTTATGGGTGCCCCTTTTTATCCATTGAAAGCACGCCTCAGCGTGTTTAAATCGAACTCAAAAAAACGCGCGTTTTTAAAAGTTACCATGGCAACATCAACAAATCGAGAAACGTGAAGTCTAAATGACAAATTTTTTATTATTGATCTGACAGGAGTACCTTGTAACGTCAAATAAAATATCACTAACAACTCGTTCATTTATATGTGATACCTCTTGCTCCTCCATCCATTTGATGAACGTTTCATATTCTTTTTTATATATATCACTGGATTTTCGCGGTATTAACCGCGATTCTGCCTCACTATTCAAAATATCGATATTAGAATCATTCATTTTTGAGCTCTGGTGACAACAAATATTGATCTTTGGTAACAAATTGCAAATGAGTGTTTTTCTCATTTCCATGACAACAAAAGGTATACTGATGTCACATCACGAATTCAACCTTCTTGCATTATTAGTTCTTATTTCTATTTTTTGTAGGAATAATACCAGTATATATGGTTTCAAATTGCACCAATAAAAAAAATCGCGTAAAGTATTCGTGGATAACTGGTCTTAAAATCACTCGCTCTATTTCGAGCACTCCGGCTGCGCCATCGTGCTCGAAAAATCTCGGGTGTTTTAAAGTCCTTTTTATCCACTTATACTTCAATATACTATTTTTGTGCACACACAAGTAAGCACATCCAAAGGCGATTACGTATGAATTATTGGAAGCGTCATTTCAATTTGTGACGATGAAGTGTTTTGAATTCAGCCGATTTATGTTGGAGTGGATATTTAAAATGTTATAAACATATAATTGAAGAATCTTCCGAAGTTGGTATCTTCCCGAAGTTTGAAAACGAGCTTCCGTGATATACCATACCACTCAATGAAGTATCAACTATAGGTCAATAAGTCTCTTGCCCGTGCTGTCCAAAATAATGGAAAGACTTGTGCACCAGCAATTGCTCGACTACCTCAATTTCAACAAACTCCTTCCATCTAATCAGTTGAGTTCCAGACAGCATGACGAATGCAGTAATGAAAATAACTAATGATGTAACAAAATATCTCGATATAGAAAGAGTTACGGCACTATTCGACATCAGTTCCAAATTAATGTTAGCTCAAATGTAATTTCATGGACTTAGTTCTCCGTCGCTGAAATTAGTGTCCTCATATTTTACGAATGGAAAACAGAAGCTGGGTGTGGATGGAACATGGGTCTATCATGGAGCCTCTGCTGTCCAATGTTTATCCAGCAATGCTGAAGAATGCACTGACAGTCAGGCCATGTGGACGATACGATATTTGAGTTTCGATACACAAAACTGAACAAAAATTAAAAAAAAAAATTACGAGGATTGTGACAAGTGTTGCGTTATTGTACTAGCGGCCTTTTCAATTAATTACTTTACTCAGGAAAATATAGTTAATAAAATTTACTATTTGATTGCAGAGCGGTTGCCAAATCAAATTCAATCAGAAATAATTATACACGCGTGGATTCGAGAATGCAGATAGAAGATTTGCCATAGAAATGCAAAGATATTTTTCACTCACCGGAGTCTATCAGCTTTGTTGCCCCGGAACATCTCGAGTCTGGAAGGAATCGGTTCAGGGAGCACTGATTCTACATTTCATGGTTCTCAAATTACTAGCATCTAACAGATTCATTGACTCTGTTGAGAACTGTACCTTTTTATACCTATTCCTTTTCTTCAATCAAACTGTAATCTGATTTGTTTTTTCAGAGAGGATGTGTCCAATGCCAGTAATGAAAAAAACAAGAAGTTGAGCATTTTTATATCTAAATGATCAATCTTCATTTAAGCTCTTATCCTGGATGATAATACTCTATGAAATTGAATTCCTACTTGACGTGAGTAACGGTATTCAAATTTAAACAGGACTTCGAGAGGTTCTCAATTATACCAAAATTATTCAATTGAATTCAGTTAAGATTCGAAAACGAGTCAAGAGACAATATTCAACTATCTGTCATGGAAATCAAGAAAGCACTGGCAATCTTTCCTCAAGAACCTTCAAAACCCTTTCACAAACGTGTTTTGTATTTCAAAATCAAAACGGTTATCTTCACATCTGTGGTTTCCTAAAAATTATCCTTTTTTTTAGATCATAAAATCAAAACCTGTTGACTTTTGGATGATCTTCTTGATGAATAAAAATAGTTTTTTCTTCTATATTCCTTTTGATTTCTAGTCCGACATAGTAATCTCCGTCACCAATTGTAATTTTGAATTTTTTTTTTTTTTTCGGTATTTCCAGGTAAATTTCTTCAGTCAGATCGCCGTTCAGGACTGCCGTTTTTATGTCGAATTGAGCAATTTCCATATCTTCCATGGCTGCTATGGATAACAAAGTTCTTACAGAATCATAACGAACAACTGCAGAAAATGTTTCTTTATAGTCCAATACTTTCTTTTAGTGAATAGCCTTTTGCTACCAATTGAGCTTTTCGTTTGACAAGTGCATTTATTGGCTTTGACTTCACTTCGAGAATCCATTTGCTCCCTATAATATTTCGAGCGCCATCTACCACAGACTACCACAAAGAGAAGCTCTGTTGAAGTAGCACGTGGTGTCCCCTCGACAATCTGAACAATATCGAATCAGTTCAAGCACCAGGGTTTAAGGACATCTTATGTTGAAGGTAATCTCTGGAACTACCTAACTGATTTTGAGAAAAAAATCACTGATGAAGAGCTAAACAATCCCTCAGTAACATAGAACAATATCCATTTATATGGAAGCTCGCATGGATTGTCAGGTGAATATCATTCAGCGTTCTGCGTGGTATTTGCTAGGAAAGTAGTTGTTTTTCGCCTGTCGGTGTACCAATTGTGTTTCAATTTATATTGAACCTTTTGTGAAGACGACTTTGTGTGCTTTATGCATTTCATTTCTTATTTTATCTCCCTTGATATGGCTTTCTCTTACATTAAATATGCCAGTCGGGCAATTGAGCCACTCCTACTGGGGAGGAATCTTCCATTTAGAATCCTATCGAGGTAGGAGAAATGTATGGAGTGTTTCTTTCTGTCACTAGGTGCCACCGGTTAAAAGTTATCTTTTCCGACGCACCTAAAGATGTTTTAAGCTCGATGATGATTTTATTTATGTTGTGTCACGCTTTGACCAGAGCTCTCCAGATCTCTGGCTGGTGACTACTCCGTACTGATGAGGGCCAAAAGCCTGGAACCAGTATGCGGATTGTTAGGTGGACACGACATGAATTCAAACATAATCGAGCTTATCACGAAGTGAATGATGTTTCCTATTATACTCCTCTAAACGAAAAAAACTCGAAGCTCCCCATTCTCACATCAAATCTAACAAAATATTTCTGATGTAGAAAGGAGTGAAAATGTATCATACATTATATTCTGAAATTAAAGAAAAAAAGGTATAATATTTTAATCTTCCTGGCATACGTCTCAGATTTGTCCTCTTCTCTCCATTCAGACCACGCTTCTTTTGCTCATGATAGCTAGTTTTTTGGAAATCCCCAAACCAATCATGCCGTCCTCCAGTCCACTTTAGTAGATGAGTATTTCAGATACAAAAACATGGAATTCACTAAAATAATACCGTCAAGTAAGCTGCTTCAGTGCAAATTTGCCTTTTTCCAGTTGTTACTGAAGCTCAACCCCCGTCCCCAACGGGGGCAAAATCTGGGCTAGTAAATTATCCAGGTACTCAGACGTCAAATTAACCCAAATGTAACAACACTAAGAAAGCATGTTGTATGTCAAAAAAGCCTTTTTTTAATGAAAAAATTCGTAAATAAAAAAAAAAATTGTGGGGTTGACAGAAGTTTTTCAGGGGGTTAAAACGTTCTGCATTTGGTTCTCTCTGTTTCTTGAATGTCTAAGAATGAGATAAAATATCCAAGACTTTTTCCTTCAGAATATGGAAAACTTTTTAACAAAAAATCAAACCGACGAAAAAATCAACTAAAAAGCATTAAATAAAATAATCGTTCTTGGTCTAACTGATAATTGAGCTCCTAAAATAATGTGAGTAATGTGATTTTGAGACGGCGCCAAACAAATAATTATCGAAGATCATTATATTACTTTGAAAGAAGTAATCAAAACGCAGCCGTGCATTTCGCTGCCATCATTTTACGCTTCACCTGATTCAATTGCTAGTTTGTTTGGCGCCGACTCAAAATCGGTTACTCACATTAGTTCAGGAGCTCCATTATCATTAAGACCAAGAAAGTTTATTTTATTTTTTGCTTTTCAGATGATTTTTTCGTCGGTTTAATTTTTTTTTTGAAAGGTTTTTATTTTTCAATTTTTTGTTGTTGACACCTACTAATTACTACCCACTTAATTTTTGTTTACTTCCAAAATACTCACTAACCTAGCTTACTTCAACTATTAACTATTGAATAATATGATTTTCTATTTTAACTATTTATTGTTATATAATATAAATTAATTCTGAAAGTTCTGGTCAGATGATTTCATCACTCTCTATATAATTCCATCCTTTCATAGAATATAATAATTTTGACGGATGTAGGAGGGTCTGTCAATGTCAACCACATATGTGTGCCAGAGTTCACAAGTGAAAAAGCAATAATCCCGGGTGAACGATCAATATCCTTCATTTTGCTACCCTTAGGGATGGATTTTGTTGTTCAAACTGAAATGGGACCAACTTCGGAGTACACCCTATCCAATGAAGAAAGAATCATTGGAATCGAATCGCTCTGTGAAAAGTTATGCGTGATCATACATAAAAAAATATAATAAAGAAATATACGCGTCGAATAGAGAACCTCCTCCTTTTTGGTTTCGTTGGTTAAAAAATAGGCGACCAAATCTACAATCTGTACAATTTGTGCAGAGGGGGTGAGGAATCTGGAACATTTCTCTGAACGTCGACAAATGTTGTGTGTTCTAACAACCCAACATTAGATTATCTCCTGGGCATCAAATCGAAGTAGACAACCACAGTGACCTGGGAGTTATCTTCAACAAAAAACTTTATGCATCGAACCAAGTGACGGCCGTACTTAGGAAGCCAACAGGCGTACCTATCTGCTAAACGAATGTTCCGTGCATCCTGATAAAAATCTATTCGCGCAGCTTTAAAAAACATATATCCGCCCTCACCTGGAATACGCTTTCCTGGTCTCCCTACTTGGCAAAAAACATCCAACTTCTTGAGAGAGTTCAACGCAACGTCACCCGGATGGTGAGGGTTTTATCCATCTCATCTACGATCAACGACTATCTCAGCTGGATCTACTACATCTGAGTGAGAGACGTGCAAGATGCGATGCGATTTGGACCTACCGAATACTGCACGACGACTTCTCTCTAGATTAAGCCAGCTTATTCCTGATACAAGTTGACAATAGGTTACGTGGCCATCTTCAGGTGCCTTTTCGAACAACTGTACGTCGGAAGTACTTCTCGAACACTTCACGAAGTGGAATACTCTACCTCACGCTCCAAGCACAAACAGTTTCAAGAACCGTTACGACTCCTTTGCGCAATCAACAAATATGTGATATCTATCAGTCCATTGTAATTATTATTTTTCCATATATTTCTATGGTTTTTTTTTTCTGGGCATAAGAGGTGAGTGCCTCCGCCCTCGTTTTATTCAAAGAAATAAATAAAAAAATCAATAAATATTTTCAGAAACACAACAAAAAAACTACTTAGTGATATGGCATATTACAGTTTAGGTGAGTCCTATTCGCTGTGTGCAAGACTGGTAATGCCCTCTAGTGACTCGATAGCTGAAGTTTACCTGTTTTATTTCCAATACTCACGATGTAACAATTTTGTGCTCACTACTAGTTCCCGATGAATGTTTTTTTCTGTCAAAGAAAAAACTGAGTAAATGATAAAAAATATGTGTATTGATACGATAGTTCACTGCATTTGGAGGTTATCCATGTAAAGTTTTGATATTGTCTGAATAATAATTTGAATATCATAAAGTAATGCTACTTCTGTGCACTTCAAGGTACCGCAAGTAATGTGCTCGCTTGTTAGTTTATTGAAGTCGCAGGTTCATAAGGTCTTGAGAACATAAAAATGTGAGGGAGCCAAGTAGTACCCATATAACCCTGACGGGAAACCACTAAATAACATGATATTCAACGCAAAACTATTTAATGAAATTCTCAAATAATATAATAATCATAAAAGGAATGAGGTTCACAATTGTACCTGAATATGGGATCCCACTTCCACCCTTGCAAGGATGTAAGAACATTGAACGGTCCCCAAATAATAGAAAGATGTTCAACACTCTCTAACACGTATAATTGTCAACAAAATATTGGGTAATGCTTTAACAGTACAAGTAACGATGTTCACTCTTAGTACTTGAATTGCATTACATTTAACATGTAAGGCCAATTGCTTTTGTAACCAAAACCAGTTCGCAGTTCGTGAAAATTAAAACACAAATGAATAATCCTCTCAGAGGTACTTCGTCCTAATAGAATGCCGTGTATGCTAGACCACTCGAAAAGACATTAAAAGTATCTCTGTCCTCTGTTCATGAGGGTGATTGATCAGTTTACATCACTGTCCAGGCGTTCCCGAACTCGCAGTTTAAGTTGCTATTTGGTTTTCATTTCTGGCTAACACCATCCCACGGAACTTGGTTAATACTTTTACTACCCACTTATAGACAATCAAATAGAAAATGGAAAACATCTTAAATATTTATCGAATAAAAACCTCACGTGTCGGAATTAGAGATTGAAATATCGTGGAATAACAGAACACTTATCTCTTTGCTGCAGTTTTTGTGATGCAGTTGGGAATGTATAAAATTTACACGCACTATTTTTGCAATCGACTACACAGTACACAACAATAGGTGGATATACACGAAACAATTTATCGACCGATCTGAGCAATTTATCGTTAGATCTCCAAAATTGTACAGATACAACGGTTCGAAACTAATAAAAGTTGTACGATAAATCCACAGCAATAATTTGATGCGATGTTTTTGTCATTCGACATAAACACGACGCTGTATATGCAGATGAAACCGTCAAAATATCGGCCAATAATTTGCAAACCTCTTCCCGTACCTCTTCAATTTTGACGTTTAATCGGTCATATTTTCTGAAATAGCGGAAGATCACCGATAACACAGGTCTACAATGATTTTGGTGCCGCTAAAAGTAAAACTGATTTCAAGTACATTCGGTACCCTGATCAAAACTTGATACTTACTTCTTTAATGCTACGTATAGTTTCCGAGATTTCATTTATTAAAAAACGAAAGAACATTCAATTCAAAATATGTAATTGAATTCAATTACATATTTTATTTTTCAGGTTGAAGCTTCTTTTTTTTTATTTTCTCTGATAGATGTCTTTAGGACATTCCCGTGTAATACTCCAACAGTATTCTGTCATCATATGCTCATCCCAGCGACCTTGGTATCTATCTTCCATCACCTTTAAATCTTGATAAAAACGTTCTCCTTGTTCTTCGCTATACGCTCCAAGATATTCAGGAAACTTGTTTAAATGATTGTCCAGATAGTGTACTTTTATGCTCATATTACATACAAGATATTCAAAGCTAATTGAGAGGTTTTGAACTAACTCTTTGTAATTTTCGGTTTTCTGATTCCCTAAGAAATTTCTTACAACAATAACAAAAGATTTCCAGCCGCTGCTTCTAAATTATTCATTGAATGTATGAAATCGTTGTCTTTCATTGAAAGTCTCATCTGTGGGCCATCAAAAATACCAGCTTTTAGTTTTTCATTACTTGAACCGGGAAACTTTTTTAAAAGATATACAAAACACAGAAAGTAATCAACGTATGTCTTCACTGAATCTGTTATAGGTTTTCTAAACTTTTTCACTACATATTCACCATAAATGTAACAAAATCTATTTGGATTATTTAAACAACACCTTTTCGACGACGGCATATCAATATTATGAATTAAAAAAAGAAATTCATTGATTATAATGACATTAAGTATGATAAAATACGTTTTTTAGGTTATTATATCGATCGATACAAACCCGAACTTAGCTTCAAGATTTTGACAGCTTCGCACGACATCTTGCGGGCTAATTGACCAAATTATAACCTAGAATCAGAGGCACCAAACAAATTTTTTTTTGGAGACCTGTGTAACAGATAAACTGATTACATTTGACCAAATAATCATTCCAAACAACACATAGGTACAAATAATTGGATCGATTATTATGACCACAGATATTGGTCCAATGAAACTTTGCGTTGATAGATCATGTACAAATGTGATGCAATTACACGTTCTATTTTTGCAATCGACTCGAGGGCTCATTATTATTATATAGATGTTGCTATTATACTACCGAACCGTGACCGTTGCCGCTACGATAATAATATTGTTTATTCATCTGCAGTATGGTACAATATTTTTAAGTGATTTGTGAATAAACGGGGAGACCTCAGAAACTGAAAGTCTTCAGCTTGTGCTTGTGATTACCAGGATCATTACCTACTTCTACCACCATGGGCGCTGTCATAGTTTCATCTATCCCCTCCAGCCTAACGCACACAGCGAATAACGATACATTCCAACATCATGAACTTCATATTTAACATATTTTTGATTTTAATTTCAATGTTAACATATTCTCAGCATGTACTCGTATAAACATACTTGCCCGCCTTATTATATAAAATTTCACGAGTTGATTTACCTGTGTTATTTCTAATTTCACCTGTTTGTCAACAACAATTCATTTTTATGTAAAATAAACATATATTATCCCTCTCTCATATTGCCCCTCTGTTCATATGAACGACTTTTAATTTGTGTATAATAATTAATCATGATGGACTCTGCTCCGGGCTCCAAAACCCGCAGTTTAATTTGGAAATCAAACAAAAAGTATATGCCCTTACTTTTGGGAAAGCAAACACAGAAACAAAAGTTCTGAATCTGCGATGTCATCCGCGCCACGCCCAGACTCCACAATGTGATAGAAATTTATTAATTCAATAAAACCATACTAGTGAAAAGTTTCAATACAAATCAGGTCATTTTATTATTAATGCGTTCAACCAACCATGATGTGTGCAAGTGACCCAAATGTATTTTGTTGTTTGTTCACCACAACTGATGTTTCGAAATTTCATTATTGTTGGAAATGGATTAAATCGAAAAGTACTCTGAATTAATTTGTTTGAAAGAATGAACAGGATGTTTATAAGATTAGATGTATATGTCTGAAGGAAAAATTAACAATTCACCAAGTACCTTCACGAATAGCTCATTGAATCTGTCAGAAACGAAATCGTCAGATAGTTTTATATTTTCAATATTTTATGAGTCGATAATCAGTAACTGCCGCAACAAAGAAAAAATCAGACGGCGGATCCAATTGGACGAGTTAGATTTCATAAGCGATTGACTTGACATACATGGCTTGTCTGTTTATCACAGATTGAAATACTTTCATTATTTTCGATACTAGAAACACAAGGATTGCTAGCAAATGGCATAATCAACACAAACTTCTTGGTTAGTTGTCGAGTATAACCCTAAGGCTCTTACTTTGTCGACTCGAATAAGTGGACTAGAGTCATTTACCAATTTGGAATTTTGACTTGCAGGAAAGAAGGAAGAATCTCTAATCCTTGCCTTAGCAATGCTTCTTACAGAGTAGCCGGGAAAGAGAATTCTGCAATCATATAATTTTTATGTTAATTTCAAGGGGAGTTTGCACTACTATGGGTAGCCTATCCCAAGTAGCATTTTTAGTGGACGAAACGTAGCGGCCACAATTCTGGAAAACTTTGGGGTGTTTGACCACAACCACTGCCACGTTATATACACGGTTCTATCACGCGGCGGCTACCAAAATGGGGAACACTTTTTTGGTGGCTGCAACGTTCCGATCTACGTTCCTGAATCTCAGATAGCCACATTCCAACCACGTTGTGGTCACCTGGTAAAAACGTGGTATGTAGTGGCCGACACTAGACACGTTAAACAACTGACTGCGTTTGTGTAAATAATATGTAGCTCGATCTTAGTTCAGAAACATATTTTCATGATAAATGTACCCCATTCTTCAATTTTGCCAGAATCATTCTAATACTCGATCAACTATAAAAATATTCAACATATTAACATACAAACCCGCAAGTGAGTATATTGAATTTGGATAATTCTGATAGGGATAAAATTAAAACAATTGAAAGTTTTATGTGAAATATGGGTGTTGTAGTTTGATTGTGAGCACGCGCCATCTGAATACTCTTTATTTAAGGAAAACATTATAATTTTGGAAATAACTCGCCTCTGAAGTTATGTAGGTACTTAAATCCCTCAAACATTGTTTTATCAACCTTGGTTAGTTGAAACAAAAACCTATATAATAAAATACTACGTTTGATGCAATGATGACGACAAATAAATCTTTATTGAATATTTCGATCATTTCTCTAATAATGGCGACCCAGCATATTCTAGTATATATGGCGGCTTTTGGAGAATATAACTTCAAAGTGTCAGAAAGTGTGAATATACCACTCTAAAGCATCTGCCATCATAAAGTGCCCTGTGGATCTGAATGATTAACTTTTCTACTACTGGAAAGTGGCACCCACGTCGCAGGTCCATGACTCATCACTTCAAACTTATAACCTTAAAATTATAATAGGTCCCATACCCTTGAAAGGGGTGAACACGTCAGGCTATTATAACCTGCCACTTCAAAGTTATTACATCGAAATTGCGGGTACATGTTGATTAATTGTTAAAAAAGGACATGTATCAAGTATAGTGGATTTATGCAGCTCCAATCAACAATTATCAAGTATCAAGTAACAATTATCAATTTACAAGTAATGAAAATGATGGCATTTATGCAAACATAATCAACATAAGTTATAAATATTAAGCAGGAGCACAAGTCAGAGATCCGATCTATTTGAATTATACAGAATCAAGAAAAATTGTTAATTGAAAATGCATAACCCATTTTATTTTGAATGAATATTATTCACGAAACAGGTGAAACGAACTTTGTGTAAGCCACAATAAAATAATTTGAGAAAAGTTAGGTTAGATTTCGTCATCGCACGGACCAATCCACTGTCACTTCAAAATCAAGGAAAATTGTACATCAAAACTTATAACCCATTTCATATAGAATAAATATCATTCATGTTTCACGTAACAGGTTAAACTACTTTCTGTATGCCACAATAAAAGAATTTGCGAAAACTCAGGTGAGCTTTCGTCAACGCGCGGAATGGTGAATTTTGAAGATTGTAATTTGTACATAGTTATCACAATCAACGTTCTGCCACATTGAAGGTTTTCTGGAAATTACCAGAACGTCACCGAAACTATCATACTCTCTTGAAAGTGACTGTGACTCCTGAGTGATATTCAAGTGGTACAGGATAGTTACCGCAACGGTTATTTTTCACTTTTGAGTTTAAAAACCTTTAAAGTGATTTGCTCAGTGGCCATAATGTTTCAGATCTCTCAAATGACACTAATAAGTTATAGAACTGTTATAGATGGAAATTACGTGACTACAACCATACAAATATGAAATTTTAGATATTCTCACTGTATAGTGGTAGATTCAGTGGTGATTACGTGATAACCACCGAGTCGAAGTTGCAGTATCAGTTTCCGTCACTATAATGCTGCTTGGGATCACTACAAAGAGTGCATGGGACCTTTGATATATTTATTTGCCATCAAAGTGTTACAAGGAACACAAAGTTTTGTTACTGAAGCTTAAAATGTAAAACTAAAAACAGAAAACACAGAACAAGAACAAAACAGTATTCATATGTATGTATAATATCCATTCGTTAAGTAATATCACGCATTTTTCATGACCAATAGACATGCAGACGAATAGTCTAAAGTGAAAACACGATATATTTATTGAAGATTTTTTTTTTTTTAATATACTTCATGATATGATTCGTTATTTCTCTCAAAATTAGTTCTTTTCTTATCGAAATTTGTATTTCCTTCCTGAAAATATCAAAAGATACAATCTCGTGTGCTGCTTCCAATGGAAGGCTGATTGGAATCCTTAAAGAACCCATCGTTTCGCACGTACCACGGCAAGCTCATCCACAGAACTTTCAATTGCGCCCATTCCAGAAGAATGCTAGATCTGCAAGCCTATTTCCAAGCAGCTGAGTATGGAACGGCAGGCCTGAATAACATTTTATAAATCGTGACTTTGTGTACAAAAGGAAGTTTGATCTATTTGTGTGCCCTCATGTTGTTAGAGTTCCTTGTCCGATCCCGTCCTTATCAGTACACTCCAGCGGTGAGACTTTGGGTCTATGTGGGGATTTGTGGTTTTAGTTTACTTTTCCTGTTAGTTACTCGATAAAGTATTGCAATTTTCTTGTGGATATTTATTTTATCATATTTAACTTATGATCTCTAGGTGAGCCAGCAGTTCACTATGACACCCAAGTACCTTACCTGCTTGGACTGTCCTATCTCCGGATTATTTTTCTTACGACCTATCTGAGGGGCTTGTGTTTCATCTGGATTTACCCTCATTTTCCACTCTAGATACTTCCGCTAGAGGTCGTCTATTGCGTTCTATAAATGAATCACACTCACTCATCTGATGGTAAGCTACAGATTGAAGCAAGGCCATATTATCGTCGAGGAGGCAGATTTCCACGTGTTCCCCTCGTATACCCCAAACGACATTTTCGACTCTCACGTGGAATGCCCTATCCATGAGAAACGACATTATTAATTCTCCACCAAGCTCAGAGGCAAGTGGAAGTTTATCATTTTGGAAAGTAAGCTTTCATGTCAAACTATATGGAATGCTTTACTCATGTCCGGGAGTAAGACATGAAGCAGTTTTTGTTATTGACGGATGTGATGGTGTCATTCACCAGCCTCTGAACCTGAAGCTCGGTGGAATGAGTTCTGCGGAAGCCGAACTGCTCATTCTTGGTGGGGCATTTATATCCTCCGCTTCTTCTTCGAGCCTTTCCCAGGCGTTTTTTATCCCTCTTCAGAACCGAAATCACATTGGCATACCTCCACCTTCGAGGGATTCTTCTGAGGCGTAGGGCGTAACGAGTTGTTGATTATATTTATTGATGATTGCACGTGGTTTTCAAGGAACATTTCGATAAAATTACAGATTCCGTCATAACCCGGTACTTTTTCGGGGTTCGAATCCCCAATGTGCGCCTTTCTCTCATCCATTGGAGCCAGACGGATGATAATGATCGGGCTCTATCAAAGTGTGATTAACACAATTTTCCAACAGAAAGTCTCGGTCCAGGTAATTGTTCGGATACGCGTTCAACCTTGATCGTTTTTTCCTCGAATCTGCCTTAGACTCAGATGCATAGTACCAGCCTCACCATGTATAAGAGGAAGACCAGCTCTTTTTCATTTTATATTTCATTCAATTTCTATCACTAATCATAATTTTTTTAATTTCAATTTTATTTTCCAAATTATCCATTTCAAAATTCTATAATATTCTCTTTAACCTCCCTATTCAACTGATCGGACCGGATTCTGCCCATCAATACAAATGAACAAACTTCTTATGAAAGAAGCACACAGTGAAAACAATAATTATGAATTCATTGAAAAACAGCAACAGTATTTTTTGTTTTTGTTATATCTTGAACAAAGACTCTTCATATAAAAGTTGATTCAATAACCATGAAAATGGGAATTTTTTCCAAAACAAGTAATAAATACAATATTATTATACCAAATTCATGCATTCAATTCAATTGGATTGGCCTCCAGATACAAATTTCGATATATCTCATATACCGGGTGTCCCAGTATACCTGTTCCAATGGATTATCTCAGCCATTTCGAAAGATAAAAATTTGAAAATTTCATGATCTCCAATTCGTTCAAGGAACCTCCAACTGAGAAGAATAAAAATTTAAAGGCACTTCCGGTTTGAAGAGAACGTCAAATTTCAAATTAGTAGAATCGTAGTAGAACTGGAAGAATTAATAATTCTTAAATGAAAACCTTAGTGTGCCATGGAAACATTTGAATACATTTGTTTATAACTTTGACAGTTAATTATTCTCAATAGTTGTGTGCATGTCAGAGAAACCAACATTCAAGAATGAATAACCGTGAAAATTATGATAACTTCACTAATCAAGAGAAATTGGATATGATACTGATTTATGGAAAATGCGAAAATAATCGTCGGGCTGCCCTACGTGCATACAGAGAGAAATACCCTGATAGACGAATGCCCAGCGCTATGTTCTTCACAGGCTTGGCTTCGAATTCCGCAACAAATGGATCAATTCATAGAAAGCGTACTGTCTGCAAAAGAAAAAATTATACGGACGAAGATTACACAAAATATCATAGCCTACTGCAATTCTTTCAATTTGAAATTTCAATGGAGGACTTCGGCTAAGGGTTCAGTAATACCACTACAAAATTTTTAGTCTTAAATCCACTGACACTTTTTTTGTCCATTTTTGATGAATTTAAGGTAAAAAACTCCTTCCGATACCTCAAACAAATATCAAAAAAGTGCGGAATTGTTGAATTACATAGATATTACATAAAACAAAAACTCTTTAGGGACTTCCGTTTTTTGAGGTTTTCGTGTCCAATTATGGCGCTAAATTCAAAGTGACTCCATTCGAAAATCAAAGGCGATCCCTCTTTTCCACAATGGCAGCAGTAATTCAGGCACTCAGTGACCTATTTCCGGGATAAACAGTCCCTGTTTACCTTTTTTTATTTTATTTTAATATATCTTCTTTCCCATAATATTAAACAAAGGCCATGGAATAAAGAACAATAAACATAACCTAACTTTGTCTCTATTCGTTTCGTAGTTTACTGCATTCAACGTTCACGTGTGCTGTTTACTTACTGACTGTGCTTGTTTTGTTGCCTCCGAGTTTCAAGTGTTTTATTTTGCATTCTGCTGACTATTATTCTAATAAATTATCAGGTATACTTAACAAGTGTTATTGTAAATGAGTTTATTATAGAATTTATGTTTATAGGTCAATAAGATGGATTCCCTTACTCTGCTTCCTGAAGATGTTCCAGGCGCTGTTCTGAGATGTGATATATCTATTGAGGAACACCCTGTTTCTGAACTCCAAAGATGGTTGGAATGTAGAGGATATAAGAAAACTGGGAAGAAACATGAACTTATTTTGAGGTAAAAATATTTCCTTTCATGATCCTATCGATTCCTTTATTATCCCAAAAACCTAATATATTTCTTTTCATTCAGAGTGAAGAATTGCATTGCAGCCGGCAACGATAGTAAAATTGCTCTTGGAGTAGATCAGGGAAAATGGTATGACTTGAAAAGAAATCCAGCCCAGCAAGCTGGTCCAAGCCGATGTGATAACAATATCGATCAACAGTCTCCTGTTTCAATTTGGGCAAAATTTCCTTCTCTGGTTATACCCAAATACTTCAATAAAGGACACATCTATACATATATTGTGGATAATCATGTTGATGATGTAGATCCTACCTTGGAAAACATTAATGAAGATGATACTACCACAACCGTTACACCTTTCCGAAGAGGCAGTTAATTTGTGGATAGTGACCACATCAGTGAAGTATTCGATGCCAAGAAGAATAATCATTATTTTGTGAAATGCAAGTGCCAGTCATCTTTCCAAAAAAAAGTTAAATACGATGTAGAAATTATTTTAAACAATACTTCTGGAGCAGTTGTAAAAGGGTTGTGTAACTGTAAACAATCAGCCCTGGGTAAATGTGTCCATGTGACTGCATTGCTCCTTTTCATTGGGAAATATATAGAAGAGAATGGTAATGCTCCAATAGCAACAACAAGCAAACCACGTGAATGGGGACTAGGTTCAAGTTTGCGGAATCCAGGACCTGTTTCAACTGCAAATTATCCTATTAAAAGATACAACCCTCTTAAAAGGAGCAAATTCAATCCATACCCGCATATCGATGAGAATGATATGAACAGCTTTCTAACCGTTATTCAAAGGGGCGAAAAAAAAACGATGTTTGGTTCAAATTTCAAAATAATTTATGAAGAATTTGAATATTCAGGGGAAGATTTGAATATTTTCAGAGAAATGACATCAGCTTTCTTAAACAATATGAAAGAAATTCTTGATGCATTTCCTTGTATTATAAATGAAATACCTGGAACCAGTCAAGGATCAGAAGAGTGGTTGAAGTGGCGAACATATTTTATTACTTCAACAAATGCAAAAATAGTTTGTTCTATTGCCTCAGATAGTGCCAAAAAAAATTTTCTTCTAAAAAACTTATGGCAATATACTAAAAAAATTGAAACACCTGCTATGAGGTATGGAAAAATCAATGAAGACAAAGCAAGACAAAAATATAAGGAATTTATGAATGATGCCCAGGAAATTATACAGGTGGGGTTGATGGTGAATGAAAATTATCCATATTTTGCTACGAGCGTTGATGGTCTAGTTTTGAACACAAAAGGAATCGACCATATTATCGAAATAAAATGTCCTGAGTTATTGGAAAAGTGTCCTGTTCAAGATTTTGATAAAATTTTGACAAGAAAACAGTTGGCAATTTTTTTTTTAATAAAGGAAAACGGTGAAATTAGAGTAAGAAAAAAACATCCATATTTATATCAAATATGTATGTCTATGCCAATTTTGGATGTAGAAATATGTAATCTAGCTGTATATAACTGGATATAATTGAGGAGCTGAAACATAAAGTATCATATTTTTATAAAAATATTTATGTGCCTGAAATGTTCATGATGAGGACTGTCAGGAATTTATATCCTATTTAACTGAAAAATAATTATTCTCTTTAGATAGTAATAACAGAAATTTGTAAAATGAAAGAGTTGTTGATTTAATTTGTCGAAATTGAAGGTATTTTTTGTAAGTAGTGTTTTTCTTTTTCACATATTCACCAGAGCATAAAAATATATTTTACATAAATATCAGATACATTTGATATATATATATATATATATATATATATATATATATATATATATATATATATATAAATGTGATATTTATATATTTTCGAAAAAAGTTACAAAATGGAAAAAAAAACAGAAATAAATAATTTATTTAACCAAATATGAAAAAAAACATGTAAAACTAAACAATAAATTAAGTATGCTAGTAAAATGTGAAAATATAAGATATTACGCTAAAGCGAAAAACCAAATAAGGAACAAAAAACAAAATAACCTATTGCTCATTGATTTATTTCCTGCGAGTTATTACCTATAAGCTATTTCGGTGCAGTTCTTGAAAAAAAAATTCGACAGCAATTAGAACATTGACGTTTCTAAAACACTTTTTTATTTGGCAAAATATGTAATTTATAGATCATTTTTGTCAAAAACATTAAATTGGTCCTTTGCTCCCTATTGCAATAACAGTAGTGGCTGTAAAGTTTCAGACTTCATGATCTTCAGATAGAATATTTTTTCTGGTGTTTATAATGGTGTGAACCGCTGTAAAGTTTAGAATGTCTACAAGTGGTGTGCAATTCCATTTTTAGTGGTTGAGGGTCCTTTCTAGTACCTCTCAAATGAAAAACTAACAAGTCTTGTTTAAACTCTGATTTAAATATAGCTTTCAAGATACTTAATGGATTTTTTTATTTCAAGTTACGAGGGGTTCTTCAAAATTTACTAAGAAGCAAACAATAGCAAAAATATTCGAAATAATGGGCATTAGTAATATGGGACATTTCTTTGATAACAGCTTATATGATTTGATTAGATGGATAGCCCTCTCAACATGAATTCTTGCTTTGGCAATTTTTTTTGTTATTATTTCTTCTTCGACTGTCAGTTGTTGCCTGCCCATCATAAAAGGTGGGATATATAATTTAACTCCCATTTCATCAAACAAATCCCTGATTATGAAACCTCTATCAGCTAAAATAACATCATTTTCCATCAAAAACTGTCTAATATCACACTTTTCAAATAAATCTCTATCTGAAATTGAGCCCTCATAACCCTCACTACAGCATATCACTGCACCAGTTACTGAAATTGCAACAAGAAATTTAATTGTATTATTATGTTTATAATTAGAAAAAGTATTTCCTTGTTGCCTGAAATTTCTAGGCATTTCCATCAACAACTCTGTGGCATCTAAAACAAAAGTAATACTGTCGCCCGAAAAATTTCTGAAACATTTAGGAACGTCTTCAATATCTCTGGCACTGGAAAACATTTTTTTTTTTCATTACTTCTATCTTAAACATAAACTGTATCCAAGTATATGTAGTGACGGAGACATAGTTTCTACTCAAATTGCAGAAAAATGATAACTCATCTAATGTGAATCCTCTTTTAATTGGCACTAATGTTAACGCTAATTTATCCCGATAGCTCAATTTTTGACTTTGCTTTCTTTTCCTTGGATTATTCCGTTTATAATTTTTCTAAGGATAAACAAGCTTGTCCATAATATTTTCATCTAAAAGAGTATAGAGTGCCTCAAAGTGCCAGAATTCAAGTCCTGTAAAATATTTGAAATGTTTTGAATTCTTTTTCAAATTATTATATGAAAATATGTTTGCCTTCGGAGCACATTCCAAAGTCTGCGTATAAGACTCTACGTAGGAGATTTCTTCATCATTAGCTGTGGTGGTGTCATCATGGGTGTCAGATAGATGTTGGGAGTTATTAATTGAAATTATTTCTGCGTTGCTCTGTTCCACACTGTCTAATGAGATTTCACCAGTTTCACACACCATAATTTCTCCTTCAGCCACATTTTCGCACACTTGCAGATTGGAAAATGGTACTGGTTCGATTTTGCATTTATCCTCAAAATGTAGGCTACAAACATAAGTATTTCTGTTTATTTTTGATGGAAGGAGGTTTTCATTTCCACAGAGTTCAATCCACTTGAGACATTTTACCAAATCTCTTTTTCGTTTGGGAAAGGGGAAAAACTTCACTCGCTGTTTATAACGCTTTCTGGAGTCACTTTTACAATTTTTATAACAACAGCGATAAACCATTTTAACGTAAATGAAAACTAATAGGTAGATATCAAAAGTCTATTGAACAATTTTCACAATACTGCTCAGTCAGATATTCAATTTTTTTTCTAATATCCATAGGACGAATTTGACAATGGCAAGTCGTACGAGTTATTCATGTTATTGTTTTGAATTTGGCGCCTTCCAGGAAAAAATAATCACTATAAAAATACAAATTCCCTAAACATTTGTGTTTTATGAAATATCTAAATAATTCGACATTTCCCCACCATTTTAATATTTGTTTGGGGTACCAGAAGGTGTTTTTCATCATAAAATTATCGAAAATAGCCAAAAAATGTGTCAGTAGATTTAAGGCCAAAAATTTTGTTGTGGTATCACTGAACCTTAGCCGAAGTCCTCCACTGACGTCGTTTTCTCCATCAAATTAAATGTAAATACAAAGTGTGATACATCGTTGGAAATATAATTTTGTGTAGAAATAAAAAATTGCAAAAAATATATTTGAAATAAAAAAGTCAGAGTCACTTCCGGTCAAACCGGACTAGACTAAGGTGTTCTCAATTGTCCTGATATGGGAAATGTTCGACATCCTTTATGATAATATGATGAGAGATTATGGTTTACGAATCCGAAGAAATTATGGTTGTCATTTAGGTTTCGGAGGATGCAACAACATTGATCAAAAATAAAATTTTCGTGATATACTTTTTCAAAGCATTTTTCCATTTGGTGCAATACTCACGAACCTCAGTGTTCTCAAAGGAGAGTTATATTCCTCAACAAGATGATGAATTGTAAAAATAAGAGATTTTACCCATCATCACCCATAAAGAAGTTGCATAATGACGTCAATAGATCTTTAATTCAATATCCTCCTGGTATCCGCATGTTTATTTCCTGATTGAGCGGAAATCAGTCACAGTGTGGATTATGAACCGGATCGTGCGCTGAAATTGTTGGTTATGTTTACATTCACAGAAACAATGAATTGCTCCCAATCCACGACAAATTGAATATACTCCAAATGTTTATTATATTCAATGAGCAACGGGAAGGCTTGTACCCATCGTTATACCTACAATGAAGTATGGAAGACGATGTTACAGGAATAACTCCTTCCATAACATTATCGAATATATTACATCCTCAAGGTAGTCCTGCAAGAGTTGAATATTGAAAAAAGGATTTCTTTGCTGATCTTGGTCCTTTAATTCGAAAATTGTCTAAATGTATATCTTTTAGGTTATGTTGAAGTGTAAGAGGTCAAATATATATATGAAAGGTACGATATTGCTCATCAAAACTGATGAGTGTGAAGAAACATTATTAACTAGAACACATATGAAAAATGTTATCCAAATTATACGACGAGGTAAGCTCTTCATTGATGCAATTTATGGAACTCATGAAAATGAGCTGAGGCAAGGAATATCAGCTTGAACCTCTTCTTTTGACATGTTACCTCCTAGTTTGAGACCACCGAATGCAATACCCATCCATTACTCCATTATCCTTCAAAACTGGAGTAATATAATGTTTCCATCGCGTTCAGTCATCTTGGCCTTCCAATTTATCTACCTGTGCTGTATAATCGTATAGGGAAATTTCAGTAGAACTCATGGTTGAATGATTAATAACCAACTCTCAACCCCGTATACCCTTTTGTGGATTGAAGAAACTTTGGCAACTATATTAACTGACAGTAGAAGTGAACAATAGGTTTACAAATGGGCATAGCGGAGAGTTATGCGGAAGAGTTTTCCTCGGAAAAATCAACGTTTCAAAGCTGTAATGTTCAACAATCCCTCATTTCTCAGAGTGAAAGAGGAAAGTGGATGATGAGGAAGTGAAATCCTTTTTATTGTTCTGTTCACTGGGATAGGAGACGGTGTATTTGCCATCATAGCAATGTGTGAATCAAAAAAAAAAATATGTTCGCAACTTATTCTGAATAACTTTGGAAACAAATTGTAAGGGCGTTCTCAGCGAGTTTTTCCAGTTGAACAGTGCTTTTTTTCATAAATTCACTCGGTCCAAGAAATATACAATAAAAAGTTTTCTAAGGTTAAACTTCTTCAGGATCGCTAACATTTTTGTTCGGTGTCTACACATACACGATCACGCTTGACTATCGTTGTTTTTTTTCCATTTCTCCAAATAAAACTGTGTTAAACATTATAAAATTCATTCATCAGCAATTACTCCACTCGACTATTCAAAATCCAGGTCTTCCATTCATAGCAATCATGATGAGTAACCGATTATTCTTACCGGAAATTCCCATGTTAATCTCTACCACGATTTGATTGTTTGAGAGAAAAATTGATTTAACAATGAAGAATTTTCCACTTCAATCATCCACTTCAATCATCAAGAATTTTCCACTTCAATCATGACTTGAAAACTGATGCAGTTTTCTCAGGAAATTTAGAAATTTTGCAGAGCAGAGTTTATGTTTCTCAACACCGATATTCAAATGGAAATTATCGAAAACAATTTTGCAGGCAAATGTACCCAATGCTGTAAAGCTTTCCTAGTTTTGACAGAATATACAGTATGTATATGAATATATTGTTACTGGACAGCAACTCTGATGTATAAAAACAATATAGCTGAAAATGGAATAACATGAGGAGTCAATTATCATTGCATAACGTATAATTGATAGCAGATTTATATGAGATCAATGATGTAATATATCTTCAGGGGAAATATAAGAGCAAGTTTACAGGATTTTAAGAAAGAAGCAGGAATTCCATAGAGTCCTGGACCTTTATTTCCATAGGGCCATCAATTACACGTGCAACTTGTTTCTCTGTTATATTCAAATATGAGTTGCCAGTTGAGAATTATTCATCGGATTATCATATAAATAGTCTAACCACATTTCCCAGAATTCATAAATTTGATTTGATGAATTCCTATCACTCGATCGGGTAGGTACCTCAAATCGCTGGGAATATGCTTATTTCCGCATCATCAGGTTGAACGGATATTGCCCCGAGCGTAATCATTTTCGGTTATTTCTCCAGACCCTTCATTTATTTTTTTCGGCTTTATACGTAGAATAGTCGATCATACCACGGAAAAGCATAACATGGTGATAATAATGAAACTGAAGATATACTATCGATATAAGAATACATGAGTACTGGAAAATTGATTCGAAAAAAATAAAATTGAAGAATTACAGTAGGTGAATGTGAAGCATCTTTTTCAACAGGATGTAAAACTCGTCAAAAAAGGCCCCTTCACCAAAATATCGCGTGTATAAAAGTTTCAAAATAACGAATTCCCAAACTTCACCAAGGGGATGGGTTATTTTATGGTCCTTCATTTCACAAGCATTTTTTTTTATTCCACTTCATTTTCGAAAAATGTACAGCCGAAGGATTTTCTAGTAGTGTTGGGAACTTTTTGTTATTTCTGCTTATATGGCACTTTTGGTTCCTGAAGGACTGTATAGTCGAATTTTCGGTTTCTAATTTTGCGAATAATAATGACTGATTTTAAATCTGAACGATGACAAAACTTGTTTTTTCCTGGATACAAGAATACGTAACAGTACGTATCTTGAACTGATAACAAATATGTGATGCTTTAACAAGTAGAATGGGATTAGTAGGGCTGTGTGCACCCGACAGAACTAATCGTTTTTTGTTTGTATTTTTTATCAATAATAACAAAGCGCTTCCGACCTATAGGGTCATGAGTACTTGCTCGACAGGTAAAGATGAAGAGAATCCATGAAATGTAGACATTTACAATGTTAAAAAAGGTTTAATGTATAATAAAAAATTGCACAAGTAACCCCTTCGCCTTTTCACTTCACACCTATATGCGCATTCCGATAAATAGGTTATCATCATCAGTAGGTTAGGTTCACTGAATAAATTGTAACATTTTCTTACAATTCATACGTGGTTTGCACATTTCCTTACAATTTATACCTGGATTTGAAAATGATCAAATTGGTCAACGACACTACAGAATTAGACTGCCTGGAGTATATAGTTATTCACAAAAACCATTAAAAAAAATTACTTTATGAGGATAATAGGCCAATGTATTCCACTTTGTTCACTTTTATTTCCATAGAACCATCCAGATCCCATTAGCGACTTGACGAACAGTAATTAGTATAAAATAACCCAATTAGAAACTGAAGAAAGAAAATGTTACCATTTTTTTCAGTTTAGTTTATTATACTGATGATGATAACCTAGTTAACGAAATGCGCATATATGTGTGGTGAAAGGGTTACTTGTGCAATTTTTTCATTGTGTGATACCACAGCATCTTCGTGAAATGTATCAATATATAATAATCAGTGGTTATGATATAGGTGGGTGGTGGACAAGAACGTTGAACATGAACTACAAATAATGTCCAGAAAATCAAGTCCGTTGAAGTTTTTACATGAAACAGAAGTCCCGAAAATGATATTTGCCATCAAAGTGGGTGAAGTTGATTGTTTGTTTCATAACGAGTAAGAACAAATTAGTAAATTTGCCCCGATACTTTACTGCGTTTATACAAGAATTTTAATCTGAATTCGCTATTAAATATGGCTTTTTTGACAATTATTTGTGGAAATCTGTCACATAGCACACTAGTCCACACGATGTTCAGTTTGAAAGGCATTAGTCAAACAAACAAAAAACAGAATAAATGTGAAGAACTTCAGAATTTACATTTTATCATTGCATTTTCACCAGGCTAATTATTCTGGGCTAAATTATTGCGCTAACTCGAAGAAATTTTCAGCGAGTCCAATTTGGAATTTTGAAAACCACATTTTTAGTTATGGGATAATTGAATATTCAACTTTACGGTAAAAATATATTACTTCTTGAATACAATTTTCAAATAATTACACCCAATTGGATATATTGTTTCCCAAGTTTTAAAATCACCCGATTCCAACTTTTTGCGTACTGCAATTACATGTGCATATTTCACTTTGTAACGTACTATCATTTCGATATTGAAAATTTTGCGATATAATATGTTTACATTAAGAAGAGAATTACGTCATTTTTGGCAATTTTGAATCTCCAACACAACAAAGTTGAAATTCCCAATGAAATGCGTTAAAAATCGATGAAACTAGTAAAATTTAATTTTAGAAGTTGCCAACCTGTTTAGACGTTGCCGAACCGAACGCTCAAGAAAACATACGTCTCATTCGTCTGACAGTTGTGACTTTTATGGTTCAGTTTGTGTATTATTATTTTTTTTTCCGTGACGCTGGTGTGTTAGCACATTATAGTCAATAGCATATGTATGTTTGTACATTATTTCGTTTTCTGTTTGATAATATAAAGAGTTTTTTCAGAACTAATCAATTCTTTCGAAAAGACCTGTGTATAATTGATATAAATATGCCTAAAGCTGAAAAGGGAAACATTCTCAATTGAATATTGAATAGAAAGATTTTTCTGTGAATTGAAGAATCCACGATAAAAATGAAGTTATTTTTTGTGAATGAACAGAAAACAACTGTTAATATTTTCAACAAATCATGCCTAAAGCAGTATCAAAACTGTTTAAAAAAATAGTAGCATCTTCAATAATAGACTTTGATAGTCTCTTTGAGAGAGAACGTGCAAATGGAGGACCTCTACTTCCACTAACTGCTGGTAGAGACGTAAGTTATACTAATCACATATATCTATAAGAACTAATGTAAAATTTTACAGTAAATATATACATATATATATATATATATATATATATATATATATATATATATATATATATATATATATATATATATATATATATATATATAATATATATATATATGTATTGATAATTTTGTAATATAAATATTGCTATATATATATATATATATATATATATATAAATATATATATATATATATATATATATATATATTGTTATGTAATGATGAATTTTGTGAATATAAATATTGCAATATTTTTGCCCCACGTTTTGGGTGCCATTTGTTATGTTTTGATAAATTTGGAAATATATTTTTTTTATTATTATTATAATTAATATATTTTTGCACCGCGTTGGGTGCCACTTGTTATGTTTTGATGAATTGAAAAATATAAATTGTTTTTATATAATGAATGAAGCTATTAGTTTTTGCTATTCTTTGTGCCAAATTGATATGATATAAATAGATATTTCTGCCCCTGTAATAATAATTGCCAGCGAACGTCACTGTTCTCTCGTCACGCTACCAACAATTATTATTTTCCTTGCCACGGCTAGACAACAGCTGGTACGCTCTTTTCTCAAAAGGTGGCCGGTTCAAAGCAATAGATGCACTGCCACTGGTGACTAACTTCAGTTTATTGAATGATCTTTGTTATGATAGTTGATCATTGTGAGAAAATAAACAACCAAATATCAAAAACAATCATCTCCTTTATTCAGGAAGACTTAAAATTACCTGGCCTACGAGAAATAACTTATACTAGAGTGAATCAAACAAATATTCACGAATAATAATAATAAATCAGATCATAAAACAGAACCTCACTTTTCGTGAATGTAAAATTTTCTGTTATCGTTCAAAATAAAGTGAAATAGCGTTCTTCGAATGTGCAATTGGTTATTTGTGAAATAGTTCTGGACCGGAAATACACTATGAAAGTTGGAACTGTTGGTGTTCAAACTAGTCTCCTCTCTTCATTCGCTGTCAGTACTGCAATACCAGTATCAGGAACGATATAGATGTGGAAATCAGCATCAGGATTCGTGGTTATATTATACCATTAAGGTAATATTTGTTTTTGTTTCCCAAATGATGGAATTATTCCATTTTTTTATTAATAAAATTTGTGCGTGCTATCTGCTTGGAAATATTTTTTCATCTTCCACGAGGCTTTGTTTTCTGTCGCTTAGATACATCTTTTTCCTGTTGTTTTCCTATTTGAATTTTTGAATTCGCGCACTAAATTGTCACTTTTCACTGTTTATATTTATCTTACTCAATTTATATATCGAACTATTTTTCCATACTTATTACTATTTACAAATTCTAATTATAATTGCTTATGATACCCTCTCGTTGCTATTCTCTCACAATTTCTAACTTTTTACCTGACCATCTATTCTCTGATTGGCTATCTTTCATAAAGACGTTTGCTATTCTCTCATTGGCTACTTTTAGTTAGCTACAATTTCATGTACAGTGTGTTTCAAATTTATAAATGTGTTGATTTCCTTTTATTCTTGCAAATTTTGGAAAATTTAGACTTTTAGTTGTCTTTTGAACAATTATGGGTTATGATAATTTCGACAGTGTATACAATTGATTGTTTTATCGTACTTTGACATTTTTATCTATCCACATTATACCTAGGCTCACAAAATATATAGAATTTCAAAAGTTATTCAAGAACAAACTCTTGAAACTAATAATTATCTATTAATTATTCCTTTTGTGGGTTTTAGTCTTTTGAAATTTACAACTGGCATAATATAACATAACAATATATATATATATATATATATATATATATATATATATATATATATTTATATATATATATATTTATATATATATATATATATATATATATATATATATATATAATATTTTATATATATTTATATATATATATATATTTATATATATATATATATATATATATATATATATATAAATTTAGATATAACGACTGAAAATTGGTACGAACAGTGGGGAACAACGGGGATCTACATTCAGCACAAGTGTTGAATTATGAAAAACTCTTTAATACATTGGACCGAGCTTTCGTTTCAATTTTGAAACTTCCTCAGGGTCCTAAAATATGTAAGTTACATTATTGAGAAAAAATACTTAAAATGAAGGAAGTACTAACAGTAATCTGAGTGGTTGATTGATGAACATTAACTTAAAAAAAACGTCAAATATATGTAAGCAATGTCACTTGAAACGTCAAAGCTATAACACCATTCCGACAAATGTTTACATATATTTTACGATTTTTTTTAAAAGTTAATGTTCATCAATCAACCACTCAGATACCTTCATTTCAAGTATTTTTCCTCGATAATGTAATTAACATATTTTAGGACTCTGAAGAAGTATTCCCCACTATTTATATTATATATATATATTATATATATATATATATATATATTTGATGCTATCGTATCATACTAAAGCGCGATTACATGCTCTACAAAAGTTCCCATTGCGACGTAGATGTAATCTGCACCTGTAAGATTGTACGGGTCAATAAATCTGATTTTAGTAGAATGTTTTTATGTTTTTGACGATACTTCAGAATGACTAGATTTATAGAAAAATTGTGAACGTTAAACTTGTAGAAAATTCAATTTCCTACAAAAAAACCCATGAACCGAATCGCTAAGATTGATATTTCTCGAGATATAAAGCGTTAACTTTGTCGTAATATGAAAAGTTTGATTCGATAATTCTCAAAAATTTCATATAACGACAAAGTTAACGCTTCATATCTCGAGAAATATCAATCTAACAGTTTCGCTTCATGGAAATTTTCTGTAGGAAATTAAATTTCCTACAAGTTTGTCATGCGCATTTTTTCTATAAATCCAGTCATTTATGAAATAACGACAAAAATATAAAACTGTTCTACAAGAATCAGATTTACTGAGGTGCAGAATACAGCTACGTCGCAATAGGAACTTTTGTAGAGCATATATTCCTGAGTAAATCGCGCATTGGAACGATCTGATAGCATGAAATACCGCTGAGTTATAGATATTTGAACAATAAACAAAGTCTACGTGTATTTTAAATGGGAAATCTTTCCACGCTCTGGGAAAGTACTTAATATTAATATTAAGAGCTCAAATTTTCAGGGATATTTTTTTTACATTTTCAACAATATTTTCGGTTGGGAGCAGAAAAAAAAAAGTCCTAAAAAACCACCCTAATATATATATATATATATATATATATATATATATATATATATATATATATATATATTGTAACGAACCTAGGCCGGACCTGTCGCCTCACGCGTTGCCATCGACAACGATGAGATCATCCCCGGAGATATTCGAGAACCATCCAGTCGCTCTGCCGCGGAAAACAACGGTCAATATTGGAAACAATTGGAACATGCCGGTCTCCAACTGCCAGAATTCGAAACATCGAGAATGCTGTATCGGAAATAAATAGGCAACCCTCAAGTGGAGTCGCACGGTCTGAACGAGCCCATACGATCGAGCTATACAGTGGCGTAATATAAATGAAGTTGTAGATTTAAGTGTGAAATGAATTATTAAAACCAAGTTAAGTTTATTTACGTTACAATTGGTGTCGGAAGTGAGATTTTGAAAATAAACAAGTGATCGTGGAGTGGAAAGTTAGAAAAATGAATTGATAGACCTTTTTGTACGCCCAAAATAGACAGTGGCCCGGTTTTCGCGAAGTGGACAATTGTGCGTGGGAATATAAACTGATACACTGTTCGCGTGAAACAGAAAATAGACTGGTGGCCCGTGGAAAAGAATTCGCGAAGTGAATTTTTAACAAACTGATAAACTTTTTCGTGTGAAACAGACTGATACCTCGTCAAAGACAAAATGTGTTCAAGAAAAGTGCGCCTTGCGGACTTGAAGGTAGCGGAATTGAAACAGGAATTGGAGGAAAGGGAACTGGAAACAACGGGTAAAAAGCAAGTACTCCAGGAAAGACTTGCAGAAGGACTTATACAAGAAGGTGAGGACCCCGAAACATTTTTATTCGAAGTTCCCGGAGGTGATTTGAGTTGAAAGAAGAACTGCAACAAAATTCGAGGACTTTGGAAGAAAATGCTAGAAATCTGGAAGAGAAGCTTCAAGAAAATTCTAGAAATCTGGAAGAGAAGCTTCAAGAAAATTCTAGAAATCTGGAAGAGAAGCTTCTAGAAAGCCTGGAAGATAAGCTCCTTGAAAACACAGAAGGCCTAAAAAAAGAACTCTGTGGTGTGGCGAATCGTCTAGAAAAAAGAATAGGAACCGTCGAGGCAGAGATGGACAAGATGAAGGAAATAATCAGCGATGAAATCAAAGACGGAATCGAGGCAGAAATGGACAAAATAAAGGAAACGATCAGCAAGCTGGAAAAACGAATTGATAGTGCGCCCTCCACAGAGATGGTTAACAAAATGCAATGCTGGACTTGAGTTTGAACTTGATAAAGTTCAAGAGGGTATACAAGATGTCAAGGTCATTTCTGAAATAGGGAAGCTTTCCATGAAGCCGCCTCAATTCGACGGAAAAACTCCATGGGAAAATTACCGCCGACAGTTTGAAGCAGCGGCCAAAGCAAATGGATGGAATGCAGGGGAAAGAGCTGTAGCACTAACACTTGCATTACGTGGAGAAGCGACGAATATTCTACAATTTCTTACCGCCCAAGAACAGGAGGACTATGATCAGCTGATTAAACATCTAGAATTACGATATGGGCAGGCGCATTTGGAACACGTATACCACTCCCAACTGAAAAATCGCTGCCAGAAATCGGGCGAATCCTTACAAGAATTCGAAGCTGACATTGCACGCTTGGTTCGTCTCGCATATCCAGCCACACCGGAAAATGTAATGGAGCGATTAGCGGTTCAGGCATTCTTGGATGGACTCCGTGACCAAGAAACCAGACAAGCGTTGACACTAGCTCGTCCAACACATCTCGTAGACGCACTGGCACGCGCTTTGGAATTTGAGGCAGCAAAACAATCCTGCAAAAACCAAAGTAAAGTTCGAAGTATTGAAGAAGACTCACAGGAGCATGCTGACTTGGAAGCTGCCATAAGAAAAGTGATGAAGGAAGTTTTGCCTGAGAAAAGACAGATAAGATGCTGGAATTGGCAAAATTGACATGTGCGTAGCAAATGTCCAACATTCGAAAACATTACTCCGATGCAGGAAAACTAAAGAAGGTCGACGAGAAGGGCAATCGTCGGCCTGTGTCCAGCAAGCCCCGGTTAACAACGCATATGTCGCTATCCTGCAACGACAGAACAGAGGTGTTTTCGTAGACGGTCTCATCAATAACGAGCCTTGCACCATGCTGCTAGATACAGGTGCGACTAGGACAATTCTCGGCCTTCCTTTGCCAGAACACCGGAACGAATTAAACCCGACAACTTGAAGCTACGCACAGCAACAGGGGAGCCAGCTACTGTATATGGCGAGCTACCGATTGAAATAATTTTGGGCAGCACTAAAGTGAAACATCAGGCACTTGTAGCGGACATCGAAGACGATGCAATCATCGGAATGGACATCATGAATTCCAGAGGGTTTGAATTGGATTTCAAAGACGGCGTCCTACGTGTCAACGGAGAAGAGCTGGTACTTCATGGGAGAAGTGAAGAGTTGATCCGTGTGCTGTTGGCTGAGGATGTAAGCGTACCTGAGAGGGCTGAAACCATCCTGGAGGCTCGCCTGGACGGGAGTGCGAGCAGTGGAGACGTGGTGATGTTCGAGCCCAAACTTCATGATGAGAAAATTGGACGAAGGATTGCCCTAGGGAAAACCCTGTTACGTGCTGAAAAATTTGTACCGGTAAGGGTCATGAATGTCAATTACTTTCCAGTGACCTTAAAGAAAGGAACAATTTTAGGGCACTGCTCGTCAGTTTCATCTGTGATCCGGGGCGTACGAGGTACGATTAGCCAACCCAACAACTTGCCCACAGAACTAGAAAAATTAGTTGCCATCTCTTCCAAAGATATAAAACCAGCTCAACAGCCCAAACTAAGAGATTTAGTCAAAAAGTACCAAGACATCTTCGATACCGGACAAGGAAAAGGAGGTCGAACTAATATGGATACAAGATTGATACTGGGGGTGCCCGACCGATCCGGCAATCAGCAAGAAGACTTCCTCTTGCCAAGAAGAAAGAGGCTGACAAAATAGTCGGCGATATGGGAAAAGAAGGAGTTATCGAACCATCTGACAGTCCCTGGTCCTCTCCAGTCGTACTGGTGAAGAAAAAGGATGGATCGACACGCTTTTGTGTAGACTATCGCCAACTTAATAATGTCACGAAGAAGGACAGTTACCCTCTTCCAAGAATAGATGACACCCTAGACACGTTGGCTGGTTCCACGATTTTCTCGACCCTTGATCTGAAGAATGGATATTGGCAAGTAGAACAACTGGCTCAGAAAGATCGAGAAAAGACTGCTTTTACCATCGGCTCAGGATTGTGGCAGTTCACCGTTATGCCATTCGGGCTCTGTAATGCTCCCGCCACATTCGAAAGATTGATGGAGACAGTGCTGAAGGGACTCTCATGGAACACGTGTCTAGTGTATCTCGACGACATAATTGTGGTCGGCAGATCGTTCGAGGACCACGTGAAAAACTTGGAGGAAGTATTCCTGCGACTGAGGAACTCCGGATTGAAGCTGAGCCCTAAGAAATGCCATCTGTTCCAAAAAGAAGTACGATACCTCGGCCACGTTGTCTCTGGGGAAGGAGTAGCAGTGGATGGCCAGAAGATCAAAGCTGTTAAGGATTGGCCCATCCCAAAAGACATTCACCAACTTCGAAGTTTCCTTGGTTTGTGCACATACTATCGCCGATATGTGCTGGGGTTCGCAAACATCGCTAAACCACTGACCAGGCTCACGGAAGGTCAAACAAAGTTCCAGTGGTCCGAAGAATGCCAAGACTCGTTCAGGAAGCTGAAGGGAGCTTTGATTAACGCACCTGTTCTGAGCTATCCCTTACCCAACTGGAAGTTCATTTTGGATACGGACGCCAGCAACGTGGGACTTGGAGCTGTCCTATCTCAGATCCAGGAGGGGCAGGAGAAGGTCATTGGTTATTTCAGCAAGACGCTCAGCAAACCAGAGCGCAATTACTGTGTCACCAGGCGAGAGCTGTTAGCTGTTGTAAAGGGAGTGGAGCACTTCTACAAGTACGTGTATGGAAGAAGATTCCTGTTGAGAACTGACCATGCAGCTCTCAAATGGCTCTTACAGTTCAAAAATCCTGAGGGTCAAGTAGCACGTTGGATCGAGAGACTCCAAGAATTTGATTTCGAGATCGAACATCGAGCCGGAACTAGCCATAAGAATGCAGATGCCTTGTCGCGAAGACCATGTCCAGATGATTGCTCACATTGCCGACGAGCAGAAGAGAAAGAAGCAACACTTTGTAGAACCGCGGCAATGGATGACAACTGGAACGACAGCAAGATCCAGGAAGACCAAGAGAAAGACCCCGACCTTGGCTTAGTCGTCAGCTGGAAGAAGGGCAATCGAAGACCATCATGGCAGGAAGTCGCAGGTTACTCGCCGGCTGTTAAGTCCTATTGGGCACAATGGAACTCTCTTATTCTGGACAATGGGATCCTGAAACGTGTGTTGGAGGCCGATATTGGTGGGGAAGACAGACGCCAAATAATTGTTCCCAGGAACAGAAGAGAGGAAGTGCTGCGGGAAATCCATGATGGAGTCGCTGGAGGACATCTGGGAGTGACGAAGACCCTGCAGAAAGTGAGGCAACGGTTTTACTGGACCAATTGTCAAGCTGACGTCCAGGACTGGTGCAGAAAGTGCGCTGTATGCGCTGCTAGCAATGGACCTCGAATACGCCCCAAGGCCACGATGCGTCAGTACAACGTAGGCAGCCCGTTCGAGAGAATCGCCATTGACATCGCCGGCCCGTTTCCCGTATCCGACCACGGGAATAAATACATCCTTGTGGCAATGGACTACTTCAGTAAGTGGGCGGAAGCCTATGCCCTGCCCAACCAGGAAGCCATCACCGTCGCCGACGTCTTGGTGAAAGAGTGGATATGTCGATTCGGTATTCCAATGGAGCTGCACTCGGATCAAGGCAGAAATTTCGAATCCAACCTTTTCCAAGAAATATGTCTACTGCTGAACATCCGCAAGACAAGAACCACGGCCCTACATCCGCAGTCCGATGGAATGGTGGAACGGATGAACAGGACGATCAACCGCCACTTGTCCAAGGTTGTCTCTGACCATCAAAGAGACTGGGACCAGTATCTCCATTTGTTCCTGATGGCCTATCGATCCGCAGTACACGAGTCAACCTGTCAAACTCCTGCTAGTATTATAATGGGCCGAGAACTGCGACTGCCTTGTGACCTGAAGTTTGGGATACCGCCAGGACAAGACACTGCGGGAGAGGACTACGTCAGCAAACTTCGGCAGAGAATGGACGACATCCACGAACGAGTCCGGTTGAACATCCAGAGTGCCAGCGATAAAATGAAGAAGACCTATGACATCAAGGCCGACGCTGGAGGATAAACTACCTTGTGTACCGAATCCATAAGCCCAAGTCGCGTGGATATACCAAGTTGCGGAACTAGGCCGTATAAAATCGTGAAAAGGATAAACGACCTTGTGTACCGAATCCATAAGCCACCCCGAGGGAAACCAAGGGTCGTCCATTTCAACAGGTTGGCCCCTTACGCTGGAAACCATGACCAAGTTCGCACCCTCAAGCCACCGGAGGATTATATGACGTTCGAGAAGTTTATGTCCTTGTATTCAAACGGGCAGAAAGTTCTACATGGGGTTACTAGAGAGGAGTCACGAGACCTTTCGAGGTGCCTGCTGACTACGCACTAGCGCACTGTGTCCAGAGAAACATCTACTAGGGCATCGCCGTAGTGTTCTCCAAGAAATTTGGTCAACTCCAAACACTGCGGGAGCAGAATCCAGAAGTTGGTGGGGTGCTACAATTGAAGAAAGGCCAGAGAAACATCTACTACCTAGTTACCAAGAGGCATTCCCAAGATAAACCGTCCTATGAAGATGTCTGGAAGAGTCTCACCAAACTAAGAGATACTATGGTGGACCAGAATCTGGTGGATCTAGCAATTCCAAAATTGTCCTGTGGTATTGATGGGTTGGACTGGAGAGTCATAAGAAGTATGCTGGAGGCGATATTCAGATCCAGCGGCGTCAAGATTTTGGTTTGCTGTAACCCTCTTCCACGACCGATCATGAAGACCGTGGAGTGTTACTTCCATCGAACTTCACGGTGCAGATATGGGGAGTCATGCAGATATCGTCACACTCCAAGGATGAAATTTCGGGACGAAATGTCTTTAAGAAGGGGGCAATGTAACGAACCTAGGCCGGACCTGTCGCCTCACGCGTTGCCATCGACAACGATGAGATCATCCCCGGAGATATTCGAGAACCATCCAGTCGCTCTGCCGCGGAAAACAACGGTCAATATTGGAAACAATTGGAACATGCCGGTCGCCAACTGCCAGAATTCGAAACATCGAGAATGCTGTATCGGAAATAAATAGGCAACCCTCAAGTGGATTCGCACGGTCTGAACGAGCCCATACGATCGAGCTATACAGTGGCGTAATATAAATTAAGTTGTAGATTTAAGTGTGAAATAAATTATTAAAACCAAGTTAAGTTTATTTACGTTACAATTTATATATATATATATATATATATATATATACAAATCTAGGGATATTGGGGTAAGCAGCAATGAAAAAGTAAACTCTCTAAGGTTTATCCAAGCTTTCGGAAATGTTTATTTCCATCATCAGGGAGAAACTTTGTTGAGGTTGGTTTCAATGATGTTAAACATATTCATCTAACATAGTGATACAAAAGAAAAAAAACGTATATCAAGAAATAAAACGAAGTTCAACGTTACTACAACCACATTAGCGTTGTTTGAAATTATATAAATATAACTGTGTACTCTATGTGGTGTGACAAGTGAAACTGACCTGTCAGTTTCACTTGATGAAAAACAGACAAACAAAACAAAAGGTAAGTTTTTATACAAATGCAGTTAAAAGAAAAAATATATTTCTTTAATTGTTATGCTATGAATAATATACTCATAACCTTGCCGCGAATACGAAATAAATATTCTTCCGCCTTGATATTTAGGATTTTTAGGGGAATGGGTTTTGTGATTTATAATTGGGGGTTTTGGGGCCGGAGATTGAGATTTCGTTGTCGAAATCAAAAATATTAATGATGGCAGCTCCAATGAACTCAGTTTGAAAGACAAATATGTGTTGCATTGAAAATCACTCTGTACAATGCTTGTAACAACTGAACACTCATAACACAATAATGAACTGTTACAATTCGCTTTCGAAGTATTGGAATAATATGAGTTTTTTTGGGGATTTGGGAGGAGCGTAGTACACATTTTTCCATGGAAGTATTTTTTCTTCAGATATGTGACGTAGGTAAATTATTGTAGTCTCACTAATAATAATACACCATGTTGCTAGTATATACGCGATTTATTACCTCGAAATTAATTCAGCTAATCAAATGCATTAATCTAGCCAATCAAATCCCAATATCAGTGAATATACACCATGTTGCTAGTATATCCGCAAATATACTCGCTACTTGCTATAAAACGAGTTGTCATTTACCATTGTTTATACCAAACCTATGATGTCGGACCGTTTCTCTGTCGGGGTATTTTTAAAGATATTTGGTTTCGTGAATTTCTACAACAATGGTGACACAAAAATGTCAACGTATACTCATCTAAATATCCGTCCTTGTGATATAACTACTGAAAATCGTCCACGATTTATGAAAATAAATCAATGATTTCTGATTTAAAAAAAAAATTCAGCGAACAACATGTAGGATGTAAAAAAATATCATTTATTCCTTTCTATTTTGATTCTACAGTATCTTCTATCCACGGAGGGTCGTGACATTTTCCATCCCTTAGAGAACGTTTTCTGATTATTTCCTCCACAATCCATATAAAATATTTCTAATGTGGAAACCATTTTTTCCCTCCACAAAATTTCGTCTCTTTCTCAACGAATATTAAGGAAGGAATGAACCGTGAAAATGTCACAGATATTGTTTGTTTGTGAAATTTGAGCAAAGTTTTGTTGATTTTTTTTTTCAAAAATTATGAGCTGGAACTTTCAACTCTGGTATCCTCTATTGTAAGAATTCAACCAGTAAATTATGGCATCCAAAGATTTTTCATTGATTGAAAATCGGTTCATTTTCTACGACTTATTCAAACAAACTAACACAAAAGCTGCAATCAAAATACATATGAATCTGGGATTCAAAACTAATATATGCCTGGTTGAAAATGCGAGAAGGAGAATATCAAAATTAAAAATCCAATAACGATTCCTTTGCCGCTGGCGTTGGAATAATCAATATATTCTGTCGTAAAATCTGTAACGAGGATTTCCTCATTTCACCTTCACAGGACAACCCAACTGGCATGTTGCCAAGCTCGCCAATATACTAACGAATCTCCAGGTTAAGTTTTTCAACCTTTGTTGGACCTCATAATAATGGATATAACAACGTTAGATTTAACTTCCAAAGAATGTTATTTCGGAATAATTATTTCACGAATAATTTTTTCCTGAATAATTTCCAAACCAAATGCTGATTGATACTTCAAGACAGCCATTACATGAAGAACGTAACTTCATCGGCAACAGTGCCCACCTGCCAGTTCTCCGGCTATTGTCTCGTAGTATAAATTAGTTGACTATAATTTCTCATTTGCATGGTTGGAGACTTAGATAAAAATTCACTATAATGCATGGTGGCTCCTCCATCGGTTTAGTTTTACAAGCCATATTCGTCGCCAACCTTAAATCCCAACTCAAGGTATTATGAGTTTCGTACATTGGACTTTTTTGCCGATTATTTTCAATTTTTGGTAGAGACCAGGAATGTGGGAAATTATATTGGTCAATATAGGATGTGGAAGAGAATCTAGATGTTGATATTCGTTTACAATTTGATGGAATTGATATATTTTTTGTAAATGCAGTGCGATTCAGCTCTGTCATTGAAGAAGTTTGAGTATCAAAAAAAGTGTAATTAAATTAAACAATTTATCAGTATATTTTTCATTCCAGAATATCAAAACACAGTAAGGAATCAGAGCAAATTCGCCAATTTGCTCTTCTTGGAGAGAAGGATAGGAAGTTATTTCCCTTTGCCCGTCTGAAAAAAAAAATGTATACTTCCGAAATCCTAAGATAAAATGTCAATTTGATATAATATCTAAAAAAAAATACAATTCTGTATCTTTAGAAAATGAAATATTCATATTCTTTTTTTTCACGATCACAAAGGAGCGATCAACTAGATATTGGGAAAACGAAGGCCTAGACAATATTTCTTGATGTTTATACGTCTTTTGACATATATCAATGGATATTCTGATGAATAATGCACCGATTCAAATTTATGGAATATTTTAACGTTCAAATAAGATAACTTACTGAGTACTGAGTCGTATTTACCTAATCCCCAGTTATTAATTTGAAATTCCGAGATACTGAGTGGAAATTATGAAAAATTATTACTGTGACCCCTACGCCTCCGTTCTAAAAATAAAATAATTAATTTAGAGTCCGCCAGCACTTCTAATACATTGTGGTTTTCTACAATTTTTTATATTCTTTCTTTTTCTCTCCAGCTGTGAGAAGTTGAATTTCTAGAAAATTTGCCAGGCGATATCATTATTAATTGTGAATCGATATCGAGGAGTTTTTAAGTTTTCCTACTTTGCAGCACAGTTGTTACTTTCCAATTGAACTCTTCTGGAAAAAAACCTATATTTCTTCCCTTCGAATGCCATTTTCTTTTGATAGATTATTCCCGATATCCGAAGTTATCAGAACCGAAACCGAGACCATCTTCTAGAAATTCGATTACTTTTCGAGTGCTCGAATATTCGTCAAACGAAAAGGTCGCGCGACGCGACGTCTCTCAAGGTATCCAATTTCTGATCCGCTCGTGACGTCAACTCATAGCTGAGGATTTCCGGAACAAGAATAATACGCCATACAAACGCTGTATATTTCACACAATATTGATGTGATAAACGTCGGGACAATCGTTCATGGCATGGCCATTACTTTCCAGGCAAGTCTGTCAGCAAATTGTTTTCTTTGTGACTCACTTGCTAATGGCTTTCCGTTAACGGAATATTTCACTTTTGTCAATAACATGGAAACGGGAGAGTCTCTCGGCTCAGTTATTTTCGCTCTGAATGTTTGTCTTTTCGCCCTTTCTTGAAATGGAAGGAGATCATCTACATCATTTGCATTTTTGAGAAGATATATTTTAATAACCAACCGGATCATGATGTTACATTGAAAAAGCTTTTAGTATGAGAAATTTCCCAGATTTCAATTACAAAATGTGGTCAGGTCAGAACTAGTCGGATCCACTGAACCACAACCAATTGTTATAATACCATAGACTCTTTCTAAATATTACTAGTGTGAACTCTTTTTCTATAAATTCCACCTATAGGAAATGTTATTGGAACGAAGTTCCTTTACGCAGCTTGCGGTAGGTTTTGACTAGTAAAAATCGTCACGTGAGAAAAAAACGTTATGCCTCCTCCATGCGACTTCCTCTCTCTCTCTCTCTCTCTCTGCCTCTTTCTTTTATATACGAGTCTATATGACAAGGCTCTTGTATTGGTAAATTTTTCACGAAACGCAGGATGATCAACAGAAAAAGGTATTATTTAATCCGAACATGATTTTCCTGAATGTGAATTCATTGAACAAGGATAAAATTGATTCGATTATCAGTGAAATAAATTATGCTAAGAATTTGAAATTCATTTGTTAAGTTGGAACAGGTCTAAAGACAAGCTCACTTGATTTTTGCCATATTGAAGGCTACCATTTAACTAGTTCTTTCTGTCGAATGAATAAACAATGTGGAGGTGCTGGTATTTGGACAAAATTAAATTTCCAATCGAAAAATATTGATGTATCGCAGTATTGTGTAGAACAAAACTCTGTATTTTGTGCTGTAACGTTCAAAGAGGGTAACTCGGAATATATCATTTTGAATTGTTATCGATCTCCATGTGCCGATGAAAGTATATTTTCTAAAATTTGTCTCTTTTATTGGACCATCTCTATAAATCCAAAGTCAATATAATTGTTAGTGGAGATTTCAACTTTGACATGTATAAAAACTGCAATTTCTTTACATTAGCAACATTACTAGCAGGGTTTAATTTGAGTCCGATCATTACATGGCCAACACGTGCCACGAGCACTTCATGCACGGTAATTGACCAAATTTTTATAAATTTGATTTGATAATAATATATCAGATCAAAGATCAATTTTTTTGAAACTTGATATGTATCGTAAACAATCAGAACCAAAACAAATGTTTGAGAAGAAACTTCCGGATGAATAACATCATTCAATTTGAAAAGAATCTTGAGAATGAAGACTGGTCCAAAATTGATTCTGCTCGTAACTTCGATGAGGCTTTTGAAACTTTTTATAATACGTTCATGTATCATTTTGACGGGGCTATCCCTACAGAAACTTTCACATATCGCGATACTGGTGAAAAATGGGTTGATAGCAAGGTCATTCGTTCTAGTGGAGCTCTGAAAGATCTTTACATATTACAAAAAATGTATCCAAACTTGGGCACTGCTTACAAGGAATCGAAGCGGAAACATATTTCTCTGATCAAACATAAGCGTAAATGTCATTATCAAAATCGCATTTCAAATGCTGAAAATAATATGAGGGCCTCCTGGGAAGTAGTGGCTGATTTGACAAACAAACATAAAGAAATAAATAATATTACGTTGAATTTGAATGGCTATTTGGAAGTAAATCCTAATAAAGTTGCTGAGGAATTTAATAACTATTCCATAGATGCACTCAAACATATAATGGAAAATATATGTAATGATGAGTTTACTATACCCAAGAATATTTCAATTGCTATAGTCTGTTTCTGAAACCTTTTTCTGAGGATGAATTGTACACTCTATTGAATTCACGATTAAAAAACAAAAAATCTGCGGGATTGGATAAAATTCCAGGATTTCTATTGTTGAGAGTATTGAAAGTGATTATTGAGTCATTGACAATTTTAGTTAATATGTCTCCAAAATCTGGAGCATTTCCACAAAGCATCAAAACTGGAAAGGTTGTACCTCTCTTCAAGAAGAATGATCGTACTCTATCAGAGAATTATCGCCCAGTAACTGTACCATATAGTCTCGCAAAAGTTTTTGAATATGCTTCCTTGGATAGACTTTCATCATTCTTGGAAAAACACGAAGTCATAAGCAACAGTCATAAAATGTCTACATCTACGGCAATGTATTCGTTCCATAAACGCATTGCCCAGTTTATCGATAAGGATGAATGCCCTGTAGCAATATTTTGCGACTTGAGCAGAGCTTTTGATTGTGTGAACCATCAGAAACTGCTAGATGTATCGGAGAGTTCAGGCATAAGGGGTTTACCATTAAACTGGATTTCATCCTTTTTAAAAGACAGGAAAGGAAACAAATTGTCACGATGCAGTTCAAAAACGAAAGCCAAATCAAAACCATACTTTCGAGTAGTAGGGAAGTCGAAATGGGTGTTCCCCAAGGCTCCATCTCGGGCCCAATTTCATTCATTTTGTATGTAAATCACCTAGATGCTATCATTGGTACCGCAGATTAGAAGTAGAAGTAGAAGTATTTATTTATCTACAATATACATAAGTGATAGTAGAACGTCAGAGCAGAACAGAAGGGATATATATATATATATATATATATATATATATATAATGTAAATACACAGAGTAAAGAACATAAATATAACATAAATTATCTGGATAAAGACATTCAGGTGAGGAGTGTCCATCATCTACATTCAAATTCATTTTTATTTAAATCAGGATACTCATTGACACTATAAAGACAATGTTTCAATAGAAAAGACTTGATTTGCACCTTGAATTGGAAGAAACCTAGACTCCTTATCCTAGAAGGTAATCTGTTGTACAAATGAAGGTTCAGAGAAATATTTTGTGACATTTGAAGCCTGAACCGAGGAGTAGAAATTAGATCAGCATGGCGAGTGGTGTCACCATGGACATCGGATTGAGTCGAGTATTTATGTTTAGTTTCACCAATTCCAAGTAAACATGAGTGAATAAATAGAGTAGGAAGTGGCATTATTTGATAACTGATGAAGAGAGGACGGCAATGTTCACGATAGTGAGCTCCCGCCATTACTCTGATCACTCTTTTTTGAAAAATGAATGCCTTGAGAGAGTGGTACGATTCACCCCATAGAAGAATACCATAGGGCAGATGACTATGGAACAACCCAAAATAACATGATTTGAGTACGTTAATACTGACGAAATTTTTCAAACGTCGAATCAGAAAGGTAATACTGCGTATGCAGATGACTTTTCATTGGTTTTGTCCTCCACAGGTAGTGAACACCTAAGATCGAAATGTATTGAAACACTTAATACAGAATCATCTTTTTTCAATAGCAGAAACTTATTTTTAAATATTAAAAAAACACAGATGTTAAGAACTATTGATGACTTCGAAGTTAAAATCGGAGGAAACACTATGTGCAATACACATGATGTGGTTAGGTTTTTGGGGGTGACTCTGGATGATCAAGATTACTTAATCAATTTTGATCAAAGTTTCAACTATATATGACTTTACCAAGAGTGTTGTCTGTTGTGACATGGTATTTTATGAATTGCTGCAAGTGAAAGGGATTTTTAACCTCACTTTTGTAAGTACACATATGCCTATTTGGTTTTCAAATCTTATAATGTTCAATTTAATTCATTGTAGAGTTCCTGATGAAGAGACAATAAATGACTCGAAAGCTTGAATAGAAAAATGAGTACACTTTCTTTCCATACCCCTGTTTACTGCATACCCGAATTTAATATATATATATATATATATATATATATATTGAAGAGATCAGGAAAGAGAATACAAATATCTCCACAAAAGTTTTGCCCATAAAAGAGTAAGTCAGTGATTTCTTTATTAGAAGTAACAAGAGCCTGTTACTTGAAGAGAATAAGAAGTGGAATTGAAGACGATTCAATTTTGAAAATATATACACCTATTATTAAGAATATGCAAGAGGTAACGAATTGAAGTTGTTTAAATTCCATAAAATCGAAACAAAACAGCTCGTTATAAAAAGAACTCCTTGTAGGAATGTTAGATACTCACGTGTCGTTGAATCTCCACTGAAAGTTGGAAATAGCCATGAAATAAGATTATTACGGGTTATTATTCCAGTATCCAGATGAATTCTACTACAGGAGACTATTTAAAGTCAGTTGACAAAAACGATGCATTATTAGTTCTGGGACAAGACTATAAAAGCAAGAGCTAAGCTCGTGACATTCCAATATACTGCGTTAGATTATTCAGTTATTCATCATTCAGTTCAGTCATTTGACTCAAACTATTACTTGAGGAACAAGTGCAAGATGTAGATCATTCAACCAAAGTAATAATCATCGATTACCTTGATGCCAATCCACTTTATACTCAGAAATCAAACAAGACTAGACTCTAAAATCATGAAACAACGTTAATAAAAATTAACTTTGATAATTCTCTAATTTATTTAGTGCGCGCAGATAAATTGAAAATGGCATTCAATTGTTTTCATAAAAAAATCAAATACAAATTAAATATTTTCATTTAAAGAAATTGTATTGAATCTTTGGCATTCATTTTGTAAATTAGAAAAATATTATACACATTCCTGATGGATTTATTTATAAGATATGATTCTCTCAACGTAAATTCAATTCAGTTTTATTTCAAGTAGTGTAACATTTTGAAATTTCATATTACTATATGCGGCATTTGAAATGGTTATTGATGTGAAAAAAAATCAATAAATGGTTTCAATTTTAATTGGTTGATCATGACAGTAAATCATGGATGATACATATATAGACTTAATTCAGTATATAGTGAATAACCATCATTCACTTATAACTGGGAATATTCAAGAATAACTTCATATACTTCAAAATCACATTTATTTCAGTGAATATGATTATGTTTTCACTTATGATTGTATCCCTTGAGTATTTCGAATGATTTCGTTATATTCTATAACAACATTCTTATAGTATTTTTTCTTGATTGACATATGAGGTATGACCTAGTACATAGATTTGACGATCTCCTATAATCATATATTGGGAGATCTAATTGGGTCGACCGCTCCCCAAATAGATCTTGTTGTACTGCGATCAGCTATACAACACTCAGTATAGAACCTCTGAAATCTTGAAATTACACCTTTATACAGTCAACGGTGACAAATGTTTATAGTTTAGCGTCGAGTAGATTGACCAAAAATGTATTGAATTAAATTGTGTATAGATCGACGTCATTGATCTGTACATGGAGAAACCATAATATTCGGGTTTTCTAAGGTGTCTTTCTTGAAGTTATACAAGGGGTTTGACAATTGACTTGGAGGTATGGTAATCTTTCATTCTATACGTAGAGTCGGCTGTAACAACTGCTCCAACATGCTCACTTTGCAAATTTATATTTTGCTCAAGCAAACCTACAAGTTCTAGCTAATATAATGTGATTCCAGCAGGATGGAGCACCACTTCATTTCCAGATCAATGTCTGGCAGTACCTCCACTCAACACTTCGGAATCATCTGATCTTAGACTCCCTTTCATGGGTATATCTGGAAATTATGCTATAGCCCACTCAAGAAGAAGAATAACCCTTGCAATTAGGTCTGTCACTCCTCAGATATTTATTAACGTAAGATGGAATTTTTTCACGAATAGGATTGGGTTTCATGAATATTTAGCATGATTGAGATACGGAATTTATTCCATTTAGTTCCAGACTCCATATCGGGTGTCAACGGATTCACCAGCACCCCCTTGTCAATTATTCTTTCTAGAGCTATCAACAAAATATGTTGGGTTTGACATTTTGAGATATCTATGATATCTGGAAATAGACCTCTCAAATTTCAAATGGAGTTCATTGTGTATTTTGATATTTATGGAGTCTTCATGGAATTGATGAAACATTTGCTCAGTTTCTAGCTCAATATGTTTTTTTTTATAACATCATAATATCTGGATGCCTTGAATAGAAACGCCTTCAAATGAGTGATTGCAGATATATCAAAACTTACATGATTGTCTCCATCAAAATATCGAATTATTTCAGCTAATAACCCCACATATATGTCAAAATGTGGTTTCTATCATTGAGTTCTGTATATACACCTACCGAGCAAAACACATACTCGGGAGGTTCATCAACGTTTAATTCTTGTACACGTGACGACGTTTCTGAGAAAACATAATTTATGGAGACGTAATATTGCGATGTAATTATAAGTATTGTCACTAATACAGCCCGAAAAATCATCATAGCTTCATTTCGTACCAATAGAACTTTGAGACATCTTTAAAACATCTTGGCGATTTATTTATAGCAATGTGTCTCATTTATATCTCTTGGATGTTCTGGTTACAGAACATTTCAATACCATGGGGATATCGAAGGTATGTTGGTGGTTGAGAAATATGACGAAACTGATTCGTTGCAAAAACGTTCCCATCTGGTCTTGTGTTTCATCATTGACTGCTCTAACCTTACCCCACCTCCAATAAGTGGTGGTATTCCATTTATCGTTTATCGATCTCTTGGGCTGGTTCTATACTACTTAGTGAGTTTCTTGAGTGATCAAATTATTGATGGTATTTATTACCTATCTACAATAATATCAATATGTGAAAAAAAGTTATTGTTTTTTACTAGACGGGTGATTAATAAAATCTCAATATGATGGTTTGATTAGTTTGTGGCATCAGTTTTGTCCAAAAAATTGCACCCCAATTCCAAGAATCAACAGAAAATATCCTTAAGACGATTGAGAACTATATAAGATATATATATGACCCTATTATCATGGACAATGAGATAATATATCTGAATTGTATCACAACTCTCAAGTTCAACATGATATATGGATCAATACAAGCAAATACACTATAAACACTTTAGTATTTCTATATTTTATTGTAGCGTCTGGAAAAACCCTATGGTCAATACTTAAAAAAGCAAAGCAAAGAATTATTATCGAACTCATGTGAGGTAATGAGAAATACCATTGTTAATGAAATATCTCAATATATATTTTTTTAGGTGCAGTACGGAAAGTTGTCCCAACATTTTCGGACTGTTTATTCGATGAAATATCCACGGAATCGCTACGACATGTAAAACAATTATTATTAAGGGAAACAAAAAACTGACACTGTAATCGTAATGAAAACTGGAAGTTCAGGTTCAACGTACCCTTCTTGGATTTCAAAAGTATTCAGTTCCTTCAGTAAATGATCATTATTCATATTTTTCATTTTTACAGAGAAATGTATATTTTATTTTATGTTTTGTTTGATGTTCCATGTTTTGATATATATTTTTATTTCAAATTCGAATTTACATAAATGATGTATGCCGCCAACATATGTACAGTTTTGTTGTTTCATCCCTATTCAACATATAGATTCAACTGAATCACACAATGTTTATCAATAATTACCTGAATATTTATAAACTATTATTCAATTGATTTTTTATTCATACATTCTAATACTATGTCTTGTCATTTATAACTGATCATGATTTATAGTAATATAAACTCGACTGAAGGCAGATAGCATATGAAGCTTAGGCGCAAATGAATATATCATTTGTGTAAACTTTATGCTCGATAGTGTTTTTTCAAATATTTCAATAATTTTCGTAGCAAATATATTGCCTTGACTTTGATTTTAAATAATCCATCAATAGCATATGTTGGAAAGATAAATTTAGGTATATCATTATGTACTTAATACACCCAGAAGAACCTAAAAAGAAGAGACTTGAGACAAAACAGCTCAGTTGTTGTTACTCTTTGAGAAAGTACTTTTCCCGTAAGGAAGTCGTTTCCAATGATATGAAAAAAAAGTACTTGTTATGTAACGATTTCATTACGCATAGTCGTATATAAGTACTTTTCAGATAACGTGTCAGATACGATTTTTATATAACGTATCTGCGATTTTGTTATGTTGGTCGACATATAACGACTCTAAAATAAATCATAACGTAACAATGTTTCTAGATTACCATATAATAACGTTGATGATATGAGTTTTTGCACAGTGGGTAAAGGTTGTATTTTAAACTTGTTTATCCACAGTTTTATATCAAATCCTTCTATTTGATACGTATTCTGGAAGGTTTTAATAAAAATTTCAAGAACAACTTTATGAATATTTCATGCAGTCTTTTGCTCAAGAATCCACTGATCGATATGAAATCACTTCACGTTTCCTTAAGAGACTGTTCCAACAAATGATGTTGATGGTGATATTGGATAGTATTATGTCGCTTGGTGGTGCCTTCGAACAAATTACTCATTAGTAAAAATTGATTTCGTCAAATTCGAATGCCTAGCCTAGCTGCGGAATGTTGATTATAGATGATGGGTTTCATTGTCATTCTAGTTGATAATTATGATTTACTTGAGGTTTTTGAGGGATACAAATGAATGAAAATAATGTTCGTTGTCTGTCAGCAAATTTCTTCCCAAATAGCTCATTTACTAATCAATAATTATTTGTTTCTACGGGGGTGGAAGTTGACAATTTCTTCTGTATAACGGCATATTCTCTATATATTCGAAAATACAGGAGAACATGTATGATCGTTTTCGTGGTATCTAATATAGCTATCCCTAACCCACTAGGATATGATATGGTTCATTGTGAATGTACAATATGGTTCATTGTAAATCAGATGAAAAGTACGAAATACCAAGTAGAAAAGAGAAATGGAAAAAGGGCCTGCCTTTTACAGCGTATGGAATTAGTTATACTGGAATGCTAACGAGAATTTATGGGAATGAGCCTAACCTCTCAATCGCCATCGATCTTAGGCAATATGCCACACCATCCTAAGCTATAAAACACTATTCCGCAGAGCTCTAAAACATTTGATTAGAAATCAATTCCAACTTACGACGATCCAGAGAAAAGTAGTTAATTGGGACTGAAAATAGGGAATACGTCATATCTGATGGCTTTCGCGCATTTAACTAAAGTCATTGACCAAAAAATTTTCTTTTATGTAGAAAAGCGTGAGGTGCTTGATATCAATTATCTTCATATCATCATGAAAAGTGCGCGTATATGCGTTTTTTTTAGTTATTTCAAACTATAATTCATTTTGAATTTTTAAGTCCATGTTGCTACAGAAGACTACGTGAGAAAAACTCTCCGATTGATTGATCCACATGAGATGGAAGTTATTAACAACAAAATTTTGCGAATATGCTGAGTACCAGTGAATTCGCCATATCTATGAATTGTAAATTATGCTGAAAACTACCTCAGTTCATTCACCATATTTTACTAGTAGTCACTGGAAATGTCCACTATTCACCTCCTGGCTCAATCATCCGATCAGCTGCAAGGTACCAAATTATAGTATTGTCATCCAAACTACATATACATACCAAGTTTCATTTCGATACGACAGTTGAAAGTAGGATAAAATTGAGGTGTAAGATTTGATTATATTGTTTGTTAGTTATAAGTGAAGCTAATGAAAGCGTGTTAATATTTCCTACGAAAAAGGTTCAATGTAATCGTCCTCAAAAATGAATAGGTATATCCATATAAACAGAAATCGATGAAAAAACATTAATGAGGCTACCTAATATCACCACAGAAATTGTTGAATATGTCCTTGATTGTCGAATTATGAAATATAGTTGATAATTTATAGGTTATATTAACAAAAATAGCATGTTTTCATGTTATACCTCTTGAGATCCAGTCCAATATTCCGATTGTATCAGTAGCACTCCATCACTCAGAATTTTAAATGTTTTTAATCAGTAGTAATATTCCCAGGACATTGATAATTGACGAGATCATTTTATGACAATCGAAAGCTCGTTCCTTGGTAACCAAGCCAAACGAGGGCTTGAAAAATTTGTCATAAAATTATGAGGCATTTGTCAATGTCCGGGGGATATTCGGCGAAAAATTTGTTGACAAAAAAATGTATAACTGAACACAATGAAACATTTATTTATTTATCAAAAAAACAGTTAGTGAAAGTACAATTATTAAAATTCAACTTAACATTAGATTCGTTGCTGTTATTTACTAAAGAAGATCTATCACCACGCATAATATTTATGATCTGGTTGTGGTGTTCTTGATCGAGATTTAAGTATGGTTTCATAGAATTTTGATTGCTATGACCAGTAACTTTCAGCAATTGTTATTCTTCTACACCACTTTTTGCTAATTCGCTATTCGCTAATTGATCTATTCGAGTAATTTGTTATCTTTTTGTCCTTTACATTCAAGCCAATGGCCTCAGCAGCAGATTCAGTCCATCCATTTATTGTGTTTCTTCCAACAGGTACATTATCGTACCATTCGTCAATTTTATTTTTCCAGTGTCGATTTGGTTTTAAGAACAGTCGTGGTGACGTAATATTGTCGCCTCGTTTTGATATCAATTTATGAAAAAAGATGTACAAGGCAGCTTTGTCTTCCACTATTGGAAACCAACCAGAATATGAATCAAATGAACATAGAAGCTTAAAAGAATTGGCGTTGATACTGAAAGATTGGGCGCTTTTAGTATCAACGTCAATTCTTCTAAGCTTCTATGTTCATTTAATTCATATTCTCATTCGCAGCAAAATTCATAAATATTTCTCAAATATATTTGTGACTGTAGGTTGTATTTCTGAGAATTTTTTCTTCGATTAGCGTATTTATACTTTGAACATTCGCATTGCCAAAACGTAACATTTTGAAATTCATTTGGAATGAAGTTGTCAAACTCAATCGTGTTGTCATAGTGATTGATAATTACACTGAATGCAATTAATAGTGTTATGTTCACATGATTGGGTAAAATTTTTTCATTTGACACAAAATGACAAAATTCAAATGGTTGTTAGAACTGTCCAAATATTTTCCTCAGAACAAGATCAAACCATAACTGACGTATTTTCTACACGTATCGGCCAGTTTGGGCTACGCAACCCAATGGCTATGTGTGTCCCGGCTAAGACTTATCACCCCCCCGTATATGCTGAATCGTACAAAACACTGAAAATTGCTCATACCCGTCAATTTTCAGTTCGGGGGGCACTCGTCCACCAAATATGTCATCATTGTGCAACCAATTCCATCTTTCCCAGCACCCCCTACTCCAAAATCTTCAATAGGACTACCATACTTGTGAAACATCATTTTTAGCCTGAGCAACGAAGGAAAAATAGCGGAAATAATTCATGTAGAAGCCAATTTTAGCAAAGTTGTAGGTGGAGGTGTCCTGAACAACATATTATTAGTAGTACTAAAGGGTGGGGTTGGAGCTAAGGGTCTCTTAAGGTCACATTCTTGAGTTTTTCGTCAATAATTCTGAAAATACTGCCTGTGGCAAAGAATTGTTCAGGTATTTATTGATTTCCATAAAATTCTCCAGAAAAAAAGTAATCTGATTTTTTTCACTAGGATCAATACTTGAGGTGATAAGGAGGAAGAAATATTGAAAATCTGAGAAAAAATCCGTTTTTATTGTTAATAATGAAATATTTATTGTTATAAATGGAAGTTAATGGTTGAAAATAGAATGTTCTAGGTTGAAAAAAAAATAGTGTTTAAGGATGTACCCTAAACATTAATTTTCGTCGAAATATAAATTTTCATCATCATCGATGATATCTCCGATAGGGGCTGCGTTCGTACATGAGCCACACGCCGCAGGTACCTGAGCAGGCCATATCTGCTTTGCCACAGGTTCGTTCGTAGTAACTGGGTTTTGAACCCCATTGGGTGGATGGTGACCGAGCCACTGTTGTATCTGTAAGAAAGTAATCAGACCAACGTTAGTATTTAGCACAAATTGATATTCGTAATTCCAAGAAACCAGAATTATCAACTATATGTGAACGTATTTACCTGTAGATATACTCTGAGTGAGTGTTGCTTTGAAGCTCCTCTAGTGTGAGGAAGAGTGGCCATGTCTGACTTGGGTTTCGTTGACGCTTTCAAAATACAGAGTACCGATATTTATTCATGTTGTCTTGATGTGATTGGAAGCTTTCCGCCAGCGAATTCAATATTCTTAGGTGATTTTGAGGGATCAGTGAATGTTGCTGAGATGTCATGAGTGAGGCCAGGATTTGCTGTGAAGAGCTCAGCAAATCTTACTTTTCTCTCTCCATATATCGCGGAGGTGGTGTCGCATCCGGAGAAGCTATGAAAAAGGAGGATCGTCTTGGCAAATGGAAGCTGTTGAAGTTTTCGCAAAGAAAATAGTTTGGTCTTCACCTTCCCACGACCTGGCTTCATGAAGTATATGTTGATAGATGTTGGTGCCAATCCAATAAGGAGAACTGTCAGTGCCACATCCTCCCCAACTATGGCCACAGTTGGTTGTACGACAGCTTATCCAACCCGCACCTCACAATAGTGCCATCAGCATCCCCTGTAGTGCTGCTGTCATTTTCTCGGTGAGCAAGTGGATCAGTCTTGTTTTGTTCCTTCCATTAGCGAAAAAATTTTTCTGTTGAACTGTGCTTTCATTGAAGTTGATGTCAACTGAATGTTTCGTGAGCCCTCTTTGCTTCTGTTCTGCTCGTTTTGTGCTGTTGACATCACTGAGACCATCAAAAACCACCGTACAATTTTAAACGTAATATTTCTGTACATAAGCAATGTACTGATGGGGAATTGAGGAAATGTGGGAGAAATCTTTCCACTTCATGCGGCGGACAAGGAGACCGCCGTCTACCACATTGATGATTTGGGTGAGATCGAGAATTACGTTGTCCTCCACTGGCATAAAATCAGATAATGATATGGAATACATTGAGAACACTGGACATTGTGAAAAGTAAACATAAGTGTAAGTTACCTCCTAATCTAACAAACTCAAATGAAATAAACACTCACCTCACTGAAACGAATCATCTCCCTAAATCCGACCCTAATGTGAGTCTCCTTGAAAAATATAATCAAATACCCGTTGATCCGCTCTTCAAATTTTCCGGAATAACCGTATAAAAATTAACTGTGTCGTATCTGACGGAATTCAACTCATTATGCTGCGGCGTGTAGATTGTGATCTTATCAATCACATTACACATGTTTTCAATTCTATAGTAGAAATTAACCTTTTTCCGCATGAATGGAAACAAGCAATTGTAACCTTTACAAAAATGTGGAAATCCAACGGAACTATCCCTCTTGAGACCTATAAGCAAATTACCCGTCCTATCTGAAGCATTCGAATTGATTTTGAAAACCAGATTGACGCATTTGTTTATGGAAACAATATAATAACCAATAACCAATTTGGTTTTTGCGCATCTCATAGCACTACCACAGCTCTCATCAGCATCATCCAAAATATTTTGATGCCACAGTTAACAACGATGTAACATCCATGTTACTCTTGGATTACAGTAAAGCATTCGATTCACTGGATCACAACACCCTCTGTGCAGAGCTGACTCACTTAAGATTCATCAATGGAGCTTCTAATTTATTGAGGAACTATTTGAAAGACCGAAAATACTTAAGCGCTTCACCTGTTAATCAGGGAGTACCACAGGGCTCCATTCTCAGACCCCTTCTCTTTTAGTTTTATATATATATATATATATATGTGATTTCTACCAGATAATGAACCATAGTTGTATACACCACTATGCCGATGACACTCAATTATACTTTTTCTTTCCTCAAAACAAATGGCAAGAATCCGTAAACAAAGTTAATGGGGATCTTCAAAACCTACTGGATATATCGATAGTGCACAACCTCATGCTCAATCCAAAGAAGTGTCAATCAATTATTTCCTGTCCTTAACACTAACAACTTGAAATTCAAGGGTTAATCCAAATTATACTTGGTCAAGAAAGTATCCCAATAGCGTAAGAATCTGGGATTGTGGCTTGATTCCGACCTCAGATTCCACAGACATGTTAGCTCGCTCTGTCGAAGTTTCTGTAACGTTTCACGCCAGTTGTAGCAGCGTAGAGATATTATGTCTTTCAAACTCAAACTGAAACTCACTCATACTATCAACACTTACATACATACTGTGATATCATCTTTGGATTTGCTTTGATACAAGATGATGTGAAAAGATCATCATATATCTGCCAAGTACGGAGAATCAGGTTGGTTGAGACTTGAAAAACTTTGGAAGCATCATCTACTCGTCAATACACATAAGATAATAGTAAAAAAAAATCCGAACTACGTCCACCAGAGATATACAACCTTCAAATCCCAAAGTAACTCGAGTACCCGCAATCAAAATACTTTTGTCATACCTAGATAGTCCTCAGTTGGCTTCACACGAAGCTTCATGTGAAATTTGATCAAGCACTATAATTCTCTCTCTTATGATTTCAAGCACTATACCATCCGCAACTTTGGAAAAAAAATCGAAAGAATATCTGGGATTTGCTGGTTAGTTCAAATGGAAACTGTCATGCTTTAACTACCTAGTTTATTGTTCACCTAGTTAATGTTGCATTTTGATAAATTGTATTTCATGCTTCTTCCTGAATGTTGTGATTTGAATTGGTAATTTTTACTTTCACTGTGCTTGTTTTAATCATATTTCGTAGGTTAAGTTGTGAAACAGCGTAAGCTGAACTTCGCCTGTTCATCGATCTAATTATTTTCTGTTGTACGTATACTTTTTCACTTATATATCGACGAATGAAGCCCATTTATTAATAATTTTTTTCTTTGAATAACTATCTTGATTTCGGTTAGAAATGGATCGAAAAATAATCCCAAATGCATTGAAACGGCGTAACAGAAATGCATGTATATTTTTAACCGAAGAAAAAAAGGAGGAGGTTCTCAAGTCGACGCGTATATTCTATTGTGCATGACCACGCATAACTTTCCACAGAGTAGTCTGATTCTGATGGTTTTTCCATCGAAATTTAAAAAAAACACCCCTACGGGTGGGAAAATAGTTATTCATCAACTTATTTTTCAACTGTTGATCGATTCTACCACGCATAACTTTGTATGCGGTAATCCGATGTGGATGATTTTTTTTCATTAAATACGGTATACTTCGAATTTGGCTCCATTTGAATTGAAAAACTCTCCTCCTGGAGGTAGAAAAATAGGGGATGATCAATGTTTCACCTGTGAACTGTTGAAACTGGGCACACATATAGAAGTTTCAATGACACTACAACATAATGGAGACCTGGAGTTGATCTGATGACGGAGACAGAATACGGTCGAGGGAACTCCTAAAGAGTTTACAGCAGCCATCTCGTGTTTGCGCTTATTATTTGCTTCCAACTTTTTTTTCTCATGAGATCTTTCCAACTATCGTTTTCTGATTCGAACAGCATTTTTTGCAGGCCCTACTCATGTTGGTATAAATATATTGTTGTTTCATTAGTATTCACATTATATAAATGAATAGTTGAAGTAGGTAATTATATTACACAACAGTTGATAGTTGAAGTAGGTAATTGATTATATTATATACCAGTTAATGGTTGAAATGAAAACAATTAGTAGGTAGTAATTGGAAGATTTCAGCTACAAAAAATTAAACCGACGAAAAAATAAATAAAAAAAAAACTTGTTTAGTCTTAATAACTAAGCTCCTAAGCTAATGTAAGTAAATAATTTTGAGTCGTCGCCAAACAACCAATCAACAGAGATCATTTGATAACCTCAAAGAAATCATCAACAAACTAACATCAATGTAACGAGAAATCTCCGGTGATAAATACTAACATTTCAAAAACGCGCTCTCCGCACGACGTGTACTCTCCCGTGTGTCCCCGTTCCAACAGCTTTTTCTCTAATATTAACTTCGGGAACGTTCAACGCTCGGCAATTTCCGCTTTCATTTGAAGCTTTACGTAATTAGTTTGCTTGTTTGGCGCCCGATCCATCTAAGTTACTTACATTCGTTAAGGAGCCTGGTTATTAAGACTAAAAATGCTTACTTTATTTTTCACTTCTAATTTTTTCTTTTCAACGGTTTAATTTTATGTTAAACAGTTTTTATTCCCTGTAATTTTCAATCGAGGGTGTAAGGTACACTCTTGGAAATAAAGATACCTGTTGAGGTCTAATCGTGATTTTCTGATATCTTTTTTTTGCCCCTAGAAAGTGATCAAATCAATAACAGACTCCTTCAGATTTCCCTGGCTGAGAGGATGAAAATGCTGTTATACTATTAGGAGGCGAAGTGAACTGTTGGAAGGTATAATGAAAACTGCAAACAGAACAAACAAAGTTTATTCATCAGTGTATTCTGGAACCTTTTTTGAATAATAGATTTCGCCTTCATAATAATTTTACCGAATATCAACCAAACAGTAAATTCGATGAGGTCTATTTCTGGAATCTACCGTATATTTTGCGGAGCATCAAATGAGATATGTCACGTAACAAATCAGGCCGAATAAAATCGTGTGATAGAGCTGCCGAAAATTGTGCCAGATAAAGTATGAGAAATATCCGTTGTATACTCATTTTGATAATTTTTTCGCGAATTCGAAGTAAGTTAATGGATATTAAAATCAATTTTCTTCCAATCCAATATCCATACGACGATTTCGATGAAGATTTGAATCATTCCATTATTCGGGAAAAATTATATAATTCAATAACCATTACCTACGTCTGATGGAATATTTCATTTTCAAATCCTAGTATCAGAACTTATAATTGCGGAAAGAATGATTGAGAGCAACAAATTGTTGAAGTTTACTTTCATATGATTTTTATTATATGGATTAAATATCATGTTTCTTCTATTCATTTCTATATCCTACAAAATGGCATGAAATCCAGCTGAAATATTTTTTGGGATATAAATTAATTGTTTCTAGAGTTCTTGAACCATTAAAATGATGCTCCCTGGAAATGAAGTACAAATATTATAGATCTACATAGATGTACTCATAAGTGGCATTGGTAATGAATGATTCTGTGAAGATCTAGAAGCAAAGTATAATAAAAACAATGGAGAAACCAATAGGGTACCAGCATCAGGATTCGAAAATTTAAAAAAATGGACCGAATTTCTGGAAATTTCCTACGTTTATTTGAAGTTTTACTCGACCTTTTTTCAGTTTTCCAGGCATGACTATATTCGTGGGTCGATGGAAAATCTCATTAAAAATACATAATCATTATTTGGAATCTACTACCAATTGTTTATGATGTTTTGTGACCTCACTATTGCTGTAGCTTGGAGTTGGGTGAGAAAAAGTGTTATGACCCGAGAATATACATACATAGATATAACGAATTCATATCTGAAGAACGAGCCACCTCAAATATGAAATATTATATTAACGAATAATCCAAGAAGTAGAAAATGCATTCGAGAATGACTTCCAGATGTTGATAAAGAAAAAATTCGTTAAGTAATAAACTTGTCGAAAGATAACATAAGAAAGCCTAAGACCTGATGAAATATGTTCTTTATGAACTTGACTTTCAGACATGTGATACCGATCCATGTGGGATGGAAAATCATCAGTGAATACATCATAAATCTCTCAGATTTATTATAGCCATTAAAAAACCAAACATGTTGAAGTCTCCCGCTAAGAAATGGAAATTATCATTTCAATGAATAAAACCAGTCATTTATTACCACTGGGGACAGAATGCACTTTGAACACCCCAGTTGAGTGAAAAATAATTATTACCATGTGTGTTTCTCCTATCTGAACCGCTGATGAAAATATGACCAAGGTAATAAATCATGTTTTTTACTCATCCCGAAAATCTAACAATATAAATTATCATCATCACCCGCTACGTGGGAGACTAATAATAACTAACGCGTAAAACGTTATCCACTAGTAGGATATAAAGAATAATCAAAATCTTAATTCACTCTCATTCAATCATCTCATTCGCAGCCTTTCATCCAAACCCGTACATAGTTCGAAGTACTTACTTTGAATATTTGATGTAGTCGACTAGAAATCAGTTAACGATCAAATAGAAATAATTGAAATGTATATTCAAATGTGTTAAAAAATTATCGGAACGAGAGAGTGACTGATTCTATCAGTGCGCGTCAATGAAGATTCGGTATTTAATTACCTAAAATAATAATTGAATAATAACTGAGAAAACAGTAGAGGAATTGACCATTAATAATGTAATAATCTGGCATATTAGATCATTTCCAACTATTATTGAATTGAATGACTTATTCGATTTTCTCTGAAATCTCTATCGACAGTGAAAATGTTTTTATAAAATTTCAATCACGTATCTGAGTATGAAAATCTATATTTTTTTTCAAATCATAAATTAAATTACCCTTGACTATCGAGCTACTCTATAGAATCTCCAGTTATTTGTAGTATGAATAAAACAAGACTTCCATTACTACGAAATATATTCCGAAATATTTCAACTCATTGTTGTAATGCGAAACTATAACCGGAATTATTTCACATTTTATATTATTGAATCAAATTGAGTTTATATCCAGTGTAAATGAAGAATAACAAATAATTATGAATCAGACATACAGTTTTGTTGTTGCTCATTCAACAATTATGAATTTTTTCATTATTATTTCATTTACTCATTTAATAGAGTCATGTATTATAAGCCTTTGACTCATATAAATCATTCACTCACTTTCAATTGATTTGGAATGATACGGTTCTTATATAGTTTTTTTTTTTTTTTTTAAATATTTGATATTATATGCAGTGTGGTTGGAAAAAGCTGAATTTTTGAATTTCATAACAGGTTTTAAACAGATTATTATTGTGCATGGAAAATTGTTGTTGATCTTGAAAGTCATTTCTGAAATCGTTAGATTCTTCAAATCTCAGCTCCTCTATACAGGGACTTCAAAAAATGGATGTATTTAGTACTATGGAAGTACTGAAGTTGTATTGATCAGAATGTCATACCATACAGTGTGAAATTGTTGTTACGAAGTAATCTTTTTTTATTATTATAGTTTGTTTTTATAAGTTCTTCAATTATTTGCGCAGTATCCTTAACTAGATTGGCAAGGTACACAATTTGAACAATTCCAGCTCTCTGAGAATTCATAACATCTATATATTGGGAAGACGATTTTTATCTGCCACTCGATAAAAATTTCCAATGAGTTTTTTCAAATTATTCACACCCAGTATAGCCCTTCATGAACTTGGTGACAATTTCTCAACCAAGTAAAATGAATAACGGAAGGCCGGTTCATATCAATTGGCTTACAGGTGTGGGGTTTTCTTTTAAACAACATCCTGTACGGAGTCATATCACAGGTCGGAATAACTAAAAAAACTATAGTTCAACAGAACTATAGTATGTTTGAAGGTTGTAGACGATGTGGTAACTTGATTACTATCGTTTCGGACGTCCATCGTCTTAATGTATTCAAAAGGTTTTCACGACGTTTCGAATGCTTGTATCTGCAATCGTCTTCAGGTGAATACTGACAAGTTTAGGTGCTACTTAACAGAATCAGGGATTCGATCAAATTCACGATGGAAATGGAAACCAACAGTGCTTTACCCTTCCTCGATGTGAACGTTGAGAGATAGATAATGAAATATGCACCTCCGTCTACAGAAAGAAGACACATACGGGGCAGTACCTCAGTTACAGCTCCAACCATCCGAGTTCGACGATGAGAGGGATCGTGAGAACATTAGTAGAGAGAGCGACGCACATATGCAACGACGTGGAGTCACTAGATGCCGAATTAAACCACATCAGAGAGGACCTCCACCGGAATTGATATCCCAAGCAACTCCTAGAAGGAGTATTGAAACAACTCCGGAGAACGAAGACATCTGAAGAGCAACAACAAAGCACAGTGATCTGCCTTCCGTACATCAGAGGTGCCTCCGAGAAGATCAGAAGGATCGGAAACAAGTTCAACATCAAGAGCTGCTTCCAATCCGGCAGTACTTTACGGAGTTTCCTGACCAAGACTAAACCTGACAACAAAAATGAAATCAGTAAGAATTGCATTTATGAAGTTCCATGTGAATGCGGAGATTCCTACATTGGAGAGACATAGAGACCGTTATTGGTAAGATTGGATGAGCACAAGAAATGGACTCAACGTGGAGAAACATCAAATCAGGAATCGCTGACCACGCTTGGACTGAGCACCATCGAGTTCTATGGGACGACGCAAGTGTTCTACATAGAGAGGAGCATTGGTTCAAACGAGAGTTCAAAGAGGCCGCCTACATCGAAGCCAATAACGCCTTTAGTCAACCAAGCGTTGAGATCAAGAACGTATGGAAACCCCTGATTGCTCTTTCTGACGGGCTGCAGAGGCGCGAAACTTCACGCACCACCACACCACGCGAAATTATACGCACCGCTGCACATGACGGAATTGCACGCATCATTGCGCCGACAGTCATATTAATTGGTAAGTAGCACCTAAACTTGTCAGTATTCACCTGAAGACGATTGCAGATACAAGCATTCGAAACGTCGTGAAAACCTTTCAAATACATTAAGACGAGGGACGTCCGAAACGATAGTAATCAGAACTATAGTAGATTTAATTATTTTGACCTTCTCACAACCTACTCCAAGCTACAGCTACTAAAAATTCTTCATAAAACGTTAATGTGCATTTTCAAACTTTTTCATCGTTGCACAAATAACTTATGCCTGAATTACTGAAAGAAGCCAAATCAACGTTAGACCTTCATTAGTTTCCTGAAATATAATTCGGTTTTCATTATTACACAAAATTCCAATTGTATGGCAGAACCCGAAAACTACATAATTATGGAATATATTTTTATTCAGGGCACATAGTTCCACCTTTATATTTTCATTGAAAAGCTGAACTATCTTCGGCTCAATGGAGGGAATTCAATTGAATTAGAGGCACTAACTTTTCGAGAAAACTCATAAAAACGTTCATATACTTTCAGCAACTCGAGGAATTAGGTTTAGTTCCAATCTGTGAAACGTATTCGCTATTGGCTGATACAACGTGGAAACGACGATCTGCGATTTTTCATGAGACGGGGTGATCCAAGTGGAGTGTTTATAACAGAGTTGAGAACATTTCCCTCCTACAATGAAATTGAATCAGAATTGAAATGTCTTTCTCAACTTCGATATTGTCTGACCACGTTTCTGGAATCAAGAGTTTGCTTGTTATTAGAAATCACAATTGTAAATTATTTCAAAAATGTTTGAAATATTTTTTACTTTTACGAATAATTGGCAACAATCATTCGAAAATCTTTATGATTTATTGATTATTATTCATTTGTTTGGTCAGAAACTGACACATTTGTGCGGATAGTGGATACCCTTTGTTTTTTTTTTTCTTAGCGTTCATTGAACTACCATATGAAGTATTGAATTGAAGTATTGGTTTTCGAATCAATCTCAATACAGGAGATACACATTTGTATTTTCTTCTCTTCAATTTTTTTGACGTATTGAAAAGGTTTGAACTGTGCCATTCTCATATATCCGGAAGACACTACAGCCTTGTGAGCTCATTGCTTTCTCTAGCATATTTTCTATATACCCTTTCCAACAGTATTAGTAATTGTGAAAAACTTTTTCTGGCTAATTGTCATATTCCCTCGAGCTTAGTTTTGTTCGGCTATCCAGTTTGATCCAGGAACTCAAAGTATAGTATATTGTTTTCATTCCAGTCTGTATTTTATAGAGCTTTGGTTAATTATGGAACATTATAACAACTGATATGATTGAGAGTACAGGAGTATGGAGGAGTCTCTGAGTTTTCTTTTGAATCATATTGATTTAATAAAATTGTAAACAAAGACTTGCTATAGAGAAAAATGCGCGAATAAAGAATAGTGGTAGGGTCGAATATTAGGAACAACGTGACCAGGAAGATTCATTTTCCTATGATGCCGATAAGTGACATTTTGAAGGTCTAATTTAGTTAAATATACATCGAACTTGTGACAGATAATATACAATATTTCCTTGTCCAACTTGGGAGAGAATAAACCGTGATGAAACCGCTGTGAGCTAGCAAACCAAGAATCAACTGAAGGGTCCATTCCAGGTGAACTGGAATAATAAAGGCTCATGAGAATTTATTCGAATATGTTTTCTTCTAATAGACAGATGGGTACAAAAAACAATATCATACATCATCAGTTGCCGTGTACTATGATGTAAAGGAAACGTATGAGGCCATTGAATGGAGGGTGCCATCCACATAGGCTACAGCTACTTGCTGAGGTACAACGACTTCTTTATCAAGACGATTTCAGAGAAACACGTACGGAAGTTTGGAAAAGTTTGGGTTCCTCAACAGCGAAGTGATCGTCAGGGACAATAAGGCCATCATGAGGCATCCAGCGCCCAATATGCATACAAGACTAGCACCGCTTTTTCATATTTTACTTCATTACTATAAACGATAGTATTGTTTCCTGAGATGAGTAAAGTGATAATTTTCCATGATCAAAGATGAATATTCAACCTTTGAGTGAGAATAAGTACTCGAACATTTTCAAATTGTATGGAAATGACCTCATTCAAATGATAACAGCAAATTCGAACAGTTGATAGTACATAAACTCGAATTATTCGATTTTTTCTGGTTTTTTCTTCTGTTATCTTGTCAATTTCCGATCAACCGCCAATAGTTTTTTGTCGAATCTATTAGGTCCTCATTTTATCTGATTTTTTCATGAGTGATGCTAGTTTATTTATATTGTTTTCGTATCAATTTCAAATCGCAAATCGTTACTGAAAATTGCATTTTTTGATGTTATTGATTTCGAAGATAATGCAAATTCTCAATTTTAGATTTTTTCTTTTGAGTTCTTTCACAATATCGATCAGATGTAGTTCAATATTCAGCGTGGCTTTAGCCAAGAAAGTAGTTGTTTTCTGTCAGATATTATAAAAAAAATTATGCGTTCATCCGAGAAATGGCGTGATCTGGATGTTGGGCGATGGGATAGAAATATTTCGTTAAAATCAAATTTTCATTCGATATCAGTGAAATTTTTTTTTAGAAAAAATAACCTTCCAGTTGAAGCACATTTCTTCATTAAGTGATACATAAGTTATTTGGAGCGTGTTTTTTGTGTCAACAAATAATTATTCGTAACCGAAATGCTCAATCAACCAAATGCAGAACAACACACAAATCAAATCACAACTCATTATGGTCTTGTTTCTGAATCTGAATAATGGGACTAATTTCTGGCTGTGGTGTGTATTTGGAGAAAATTCTGCTTTTTGTTCGACGCATTCATTTTATTTGATAACATGATATTTTTCATCAAGGATTCTAGATGAAAATAAATCGTTGTGTTCAAGACTTGGGTGTTGAAAAGGATGTGGTGAGATTAATAAAGAATTGATAGATTTTAGAAAATATTGAATTATATGAAACAGTAAGAATATAGGTGAAGTTTAGGATACTCTCGGATTTCTTTTCATATTGCGGTTTCTATTTGTTCAGGTTGCGGTTTCTATTTTCGACATATTCATAGCTGCAGGTGCTCTATCAAAGATCATCAGATATAGCGAGAGATATGCTGCCCTTTGGAGGGGACATTAAGATGGCAGTCTCAGGTTCATGGATGTTGAGTTCGTCAAAGATCCCTTTGGTTGGAAACACCAGAGGATTCGGCAAAATTTCCGGTTGGGGGGAGTATGCTCACCGGCCTTGGTGATTAGGCCGATGTTAAATGAATTATTTATTTTGCGTTACTCTGAACGCACTAGAAGTTCGACTTTTGGTGTCGTGGATTGGCCTATACTGACATCTGTTGCTGACCTATTAATGTGCACGGAATTTCGTGTCATTGAATTATACGTTATTGGGTCTGAGCTTCACCCCACAAATTATAGGTGTCACCTCTATAATTTTGTTTATATATAAATATATATAATTTATCTGTTGTTTGGCGTTGTAGAATTGTCTGTAGTCGCATCTGTGGTTTTTGCTTCTTCTATCTGTGTTTTTTATCTGGGTGTTTTCCTTATGTATATCGAGTTTTTCTTTATTTTATCTTAAATCTTGTTTTTTTGCTGGTATGAAGATTTCATCTGTTTTTGTAAACAAAGAGGCATTGTGGACCAAATGGACATTTATTTTCTGAATGGAATCTATAAGTTTCAGTACATGCTAGGATGGAAGAAATACATCAAAGGACATGCCGGAAAAAGACAGTCAGTTTTCTTATAACCAATAGGTGATCCAAAACTGTGCAGCACCCACTCAGCAAAGGACTTGCACAACCTTGTGCAAGGCACGAAATTACTGAAATGGGTGCTGTTAATGTGAACAACAGGCAAAATACGATGGGCCATTAGGCCCAAGTGGCATCGGAGGTCATGACCAGACGAGCCAACTGGGTCGAGTTTTTAGTAGATACATCGGAAGCTCAGAAGGTACACAGACTCCGGAACTCATAAAGGAACCCCCCCTCCCCAAAAAAAAGGATGCTCGAGTGCTGAATCTCAGGTAGCGAATATCCAGAGTCGTCAGACTTCTTTCATTACCGAGTTCATTACTCAATATTTGGGTTTGATTTTCAATGATATTCGGAGCCAATATAATATATCGACAAATATACTATTTTCGAAGTGAAATTTGTTAGGGCGAGATGAGAGTGCAACGTTTTCATGTAAGATATCAATAAATGCTTCTGGCGCAAAAAGGACGGAAAATTGGTACTTGGCCAGAGAAAAAAGAGATGGCCATGCTATATACGTTGCAGAACTTCTTGAGTAGTCGCTGTCAGATAAATAAATGATAATATGTGGTTCAGTGGTAGAATGCTCGCCAGCCACGTGGGCGGCCTTGGTTCGATTTTCGGTCGATGCAACTTTGGTTATTTCAAAGTGAGTTATTTCAAAGTAAGTATTATTTTCGTAAATTCATGTTTATTTATATTTCATTCAAATTTCTAATGATTTCAAATAGGATTAGGATCATTAAATACTTGAAAAAGAAACGAAAGCCTAAAAAACCCGTGCCATGCTACCATGTCATCAAATTGCGTAAACAATCTTGCAGAGTAACGTTAAGTATGGATCAATAGAGGAAGATTCATCACTTAAATAATAACCCAAATAATATTCCATTCATTTATTTTCAATAACCATAATCATAACGAGTACCATTTATTGGATTTGATAACTAATATGGAGTTCGATTATTTTGTCGATGTTTAATAAGACCTTCCAATGTATAAATGGTTATAACACTACTTACCTCCTCTTCATAATCAAAACGACTCATCGCATTTGTATTTAGTGTTTCACCTTGAGTGATTTGAGTATTAAGACAACACAATGATAGGTGGGAAGGGGAAACGATTGGACATGATTGACACGATTTGGGCACGATTTGGACACGATTGACAACAATTTTGCTTCATATTCTCAATAAATGAGAATCCTACATAATAGTTTTGTTTTTTGTTATACTTGACATTTTAAATGCATATTGTAAAAAAAACGTATCACCAAAAAAAGTTTATGGTTGAAAAGAGAATTGAATTATATTTCAACGATGTGCTACTTGACCCCACAATGTTTTTGATTTTGAAAAGTAGTATCGGTGATATCATCCAAAACGGTTTTTGTCCCATTGTTCTAATTCGAACCGTTCGAAAGTTAACAGGGGGGACTACAAAAACCGTACTGTATATTGGGGGACCATTAACATGTTTTCCATCTATCGTGAAACGTTATATGAATATCAAGACGAGTGCATCAATGGAAGCCGATATGAAACGTGTTTTGAAGAGATTCTTTGAGATTTTGGAGAAATGTATTACTTTGTCTCCAGGTATAAATGAACTTCATTCAAATTCTTTGTTTTTTTCTCATACACCTCGAGAATGGTTCTGAATGGGGGTAATTGCGAACCATTGCGAATACTTTCATTGGAAGTCCATTATAAGCCTATTGGACGCCCATAATGGACAGACATTGGTTGTCCAAAGTGCAACATGGTTGATTTTCGGAATTTATACAGACTTTTTGTATGGGTATATACATCTGCTTATTTCTGAAATGTAAAAGTATTATACTTGGAGTATTAGGTGAGGTCTGAGAATGATCAGTAGGCGCATGTGGATTTCGCCCCACTCACAAAACAGACTATAATTACAGAATAAATAATCCAGCCAAGGTGGAGTATTCTATTCGTTAATCGGTGCCAAACAGATGTTTTGCCCTGAAAATGGTTGACTAATCAACAAGCATACATGATCCGAACATATATATATACAGTGAGCACGTAAATGTTGGAGTAAAAGTCTTTACAGGGCCAGAAGAGAAAAATCGCTCGTACATATCAATGTAAATATTTGGAAGTACACGTTTTGACATATAATTCTTCTGGGTGGTATCATAATTGTTCCAGTTATGACGTTAACTACATTTTTTTGAATAGCAACCCTCGTATGTGAAAGTGTCATTCGAAAGAAAATATTTCTCTGCATTCAATACGTTGAATTTTATGGCATGAAACAAGCGGAAATTGCCAAGTGTGTTGAACCTTTATATCCCTTTGTATTTTTCCTATGAAGTTACAGTCAGTATACAATGTGTTATGAAATATCATGTTAGAATCTTGTTGATTGAAGCCTTATTCTGAGAACTCATTACAATTCAATCAACAAGATGTCAAAACTTCTGCAACCTGGAAGATGTGATCCGCAATGTAATTCTTCAAAGATTGCTCAAGAATGGACGCCTGGGAGCTACCTTCGAAAATGTTGTATCCTTTGTTGAAGATGCCGATGAAGAAGGAAGACTGAAATTATTTATGAATTATGTAGGCTTTTCTGTGTACGAAAATATTATCGATTGCAAGAATGACTCTGAAGCTGAAAAGGTTTCGACTGATATATTCGTGGGAGCCAAAAATTAAATGTTTCAGAGAAACTGTCTTACCACAAGAAGGCAACAACCAGGGTAAACTGTTCATCACTTCATACACTGAGATAATCAAGCAAAGACTAAAACTGCAAGCCAGTAAGCGCTGATGATAATCGAGATGATCATATACGAGATTCTTCCATAAGCGGACTAAATTCTGCTCAAATACGACAAAGACTTTGCTTCTGCTGTTACGAGATGGATAAAGTGTTACAAGTGTTCGCGGGAACAAGAAACACGAAAGCGAGAATTGTCCTAGGTACAAAAACTGTGAGTTAATCTATCACTGTAACATTTGCTCCCGTTTCAAATTTTCTAGTTGCTACTCCTAGAAGCTTATCCAAATTTTTGATCGAAGTCAAAGTCAAAAATCATACTGCTGATGATTCAGTTGATACGGGAATTTCTGAAACAAGTATTCCTTCTGGCTGCTGAAATCTCACTGTTTTCTAGTAGTGAATACATATAAATGTTCTGCAACATGAACATTTCAATGTCAAGTTATCCATCATGAAAGATCTATGCGCTGACATAATCATGACCATTAGCAACAGTGGATCCTCCAACATTATTTACAATCTCACTCCATATTGCAAGCCTATGGCAATAAAATCAAGAATCTTTTTATCTGATGATACTGAATTCATATCTAATGAGGTGAAAAGATTACTTTTTGAAGGTAAATATCCATGGCGTGCTCAGGTATTAGTGACTAAGAACGAAAATCATAAAAAATTGTAGTGGATTACTCACAAACAATAAATCGTTCAACGTATTGAGATGTTTATCCTCTACCGAATATTAGGAATATTGCGCGAAATATTTCTAAGTATTCAAAGACCAATAAGAGGAGAGGAGAAACAAAATACGGATTTTGGAGCTGATGGCAACTTATATCAGTTCAGTAGAATTTCCCTTCGGCGTGACTAATGGAGTAGCCTGTATTCAACGTGTTCTTGACACTATCATCAAAGCGGAAGAATTTTCTGGAGTATATGCATATCAAGACGATATCACTATATGCGGTCACACATGATAAACACCTGGATCAGTTTTTGCCTGCTGTTGAAAATATATTTTCACAATAAATAAAAGTAAGAGCTCTTTTTCCCAAAGAAGTATACAAATACTTGGTTATGAAAATAAACAGAACAAACCTGATTCGGAAAGGCTCGAAACACTAATTCATTTTCCAGCTCTAAGTAATTAGCCATCTTTGCGGGAAGGTTATGGAATGTTTGCTCATTATTCGAGGTGGATACATAATTTTTCTGGTAAAATTCTAAGACTTGCATATTGTAGCTCTTTTTCTCTCGAGAATTTGAAATGATGAAATCTTTAAATAAGCAGTTACTTCGATTGAAGATTCTATACCTTTTGTGGTAGGAACTGATGCGTCATAGCATTTCATTGCTGCCTCTCTCAGTCAGTCTGGTCGAAAAGTAGCATTTTATTCCAGAATGTTATCATGAATCGTGCCCTATATATGCTGAGTTGAACCATTGAAATATTGAAAACAGTGAATCACTGAAAAAACCTACTCCTCCTTCCGATAGACTCAATACAGATTCCAAAAGACCTCTTTCTTCTAATTATATAAACAAATATCTACTCATAGATGAATATTCACGATTTCCTTCCGCCCATCCATGTGCTGATATGACACCTGAAACTGTTTGTCGATGTAATTTTTTGTTTTATATTTGGCATGTCATCTTATGTTCACTCATATCAAGGCTCTTCCTTTATGTCTTCTGAAATTAAGCCTTATTCATATTCTCGAGGAATAGCCACTAGTAGAACAACTGAAGGTCTGAAAACTAAACACTGGGAAATAGAATTGAAGGATGCTCTACATTCTGTTAGATCTCTTTCGTGCACAGCAAATGAAAGACTGTTTACCCATCGAATTGAATCCTCTAATGGAACAGCTCTGCCCTCATGGCTCACAAACATTTCTGAAGGAGAAACATGTGAGACAAAATAAACATGATCCTCTTGTCGAAGAAATTAAGTTATAGGAAACTAATCCTCAGTACGCACTAGTACGTCATGACGATGGACGAGAAACAACTGTTTCTTTGAAACACTTAGCTCCACGAGGAAATATAGATGCAAATTAGTCGTCAGGGGAAAACAACCCTAATTCAGAAATTTCGAAAAATCATACTGAAAGTGCCAAACTTCCCAAAATAAGTGATTTGGGCGTCCCAAGAGAACCAGAGGTTTAATCTGGCTCATTAGACCACTCTGCCAATCTGATTCATCGGGAAAACAACCCCCGAACATTACACCTATTGACAGTCACATGCCCGAGATCACCTTTCGCCAACGTACTATCAGAAAGATTTTGCTGGGTCTCAACACCAACAAAGCCTGTGGATCTGACGGAATCCCGCCGATTGTTCTCAAGAAATGTGCCCCCGAACTAACTCCTGTTCTTTGCAAGTTGTTCAACCACTCTTACAATTTGGGGTATTTCCGTCCAATTGGAAAATTGCAAGAGTACAGCCAGTCCCTAAAAAAGGCAAAAAGGCCCTACCTAGCAACTACAGACCTATCGCACCGCTATCTATTATTTCAAAGGTCATGGAAAAAGCCATCAACATCGAGCTCATGAAATATCTGGAAGACTCAGGAATTGTCAACGATAGGCAATATGGCTTCCGCCATCAGAGATCAACTGGTGACCTGCTCGTTTACGTCTCACATATATGGCAGCTATCTGTTGAAAAGTATGGAGAAACTTTAGCTGTGGCATTAGATATCTCCAAGGCGTTCGATCGAGTTTGGCACCAGGGACTCCTCGCCAAGCTTCCGTCTTATGGCTTGTCCCCTCAGCTGTGTTCTCTGATTGCTAGTTTTCTCTCAAACAGGTCTCTCCATGTAGTGGTCGATGGAGTTTCATCTGACACTCTACTCATAAATGCTGGTGTTCCGCAAGGATCTATTCTCGCACCAACACTATTTCTACTTCACATCAACGACCTGTTGAAAGCAACTTCATGTCCAGTACACAGCTTTGCCGATGAAAGTACCCTCCATACCGCTTTCTCTTCCAGGTCCCCTATATCAGCCCGTGAAACCAGAAATGAACGAGGAAGAAATGTTAATAATATAAATATGGACTTAGCAACAATTCTCGAGTGGGGATCTAATAACTTGGTAGAATTCAATGCAAACAAAACACAAGCATGTCTTTTCTCTAAGAAAGCCGATCTCACTGTGCCTAACATAACTTTGTCAGGAGTAACCATACCACTGAAGTCATCCATATCGATGCTTGGTATCTATCAGCAATAACCTTTCCTGGGAAAATCACGTTTGGTCCATTGCCAAAAGTGCATCCCAAAAACTTGGTTTTTTGTTTCGTGCCAAGGGCTATTTCACCCCCACTCAGCTGCTTATGATCTATAAGGCACAGATCCGACCTGTCCTGGAATACTGTTCCCATATTTGGAGCGCGGCACCTAAACATATCCTGAGGCTATTGGATTCTGTCCAAAAAAGGGCAATTCGTCTCGTCGGTGATGCCTCGCTTACAAACTCGCTCACTTGTCTGGAACACCGTAGAAAAGTTGGCGATTTGTCTCTATTTTATAGATATTTTCATGGGCGATGCTCTTCTGAAATATCAACAATCGTTCCTGCTTTGGCAGTCTCTTCGAGACTAACCCGTCAAGTTCAGTTATCACACCCCTTCGTGGTCACTTTGGAGACCTGCAGAACATCACTTTCCAAAGACTCGTTCATCCAACGAACAGCGAGGCTTTGGAACTCAGTACCTAGGGAGGTGTTCCCCACGGCATACAACCTCAGAAATTTAAAAGAACACCAACTCCTACCTTCTTTCCTTGGTTCCACGATGTTCTCTGAACATTACAGGATATCCCTTTTCGTGGGAACCAGAACATAAAAAAAAAAAAAATATCAATGATGGTTGCTGTACGAGAAATTTTCAGAAAAAGGGCATACAAAACTTGTGCACAAAATTTGCCGGTACTAAATAATTTTTCTTATGTGCGCTATGAATACTAGCATTTCAAGAACATTCTGTTTTGCGATCAACCAGGTTTTCTGCAGCCAGCTCTTAGCCTGTATCTACCAGAGTCCTATCATGAGTAGTGCGTTCTTTTATCATTCAGTTGATTGCTCTTTGGCAATTTCCTCAAGTACCATGCCATAAAATTTAACGTATTGTATGCAGAAAAATATCTTCTTTCAAATGACATTATCAAATATGAGGGTTGCTTAAAAAATACGATGACGTCATAACTGGAACAATCATGACGTTACCCGAAAGAATTATAAGTCAAAACGTGCACGTTCAGATATTCAAATTGACAAGTACCACCAATTTTTCTCTTCTGGCCCTGTGAAAATTTCAGCAAACTAACCTTTATGTGCTCGCTGTATGATACTGAAATAATTGTATATGAAAGCATGACGAACATATTTTTCCATTTTTGGTTCATATTTCAATTTTCAACTGAAAATACTGCCCTATCCAATCTTCCAAGGGAGTATCTCGAGCAATGTAACCTAACTGGATTTTATTTTTCAGTCGCAGATAATGATAATCATTAAGTGTCTTCATTGAGTATGTAAGATATAATAGGGTGAATGAAGTTCAAAACTTAGTGAAATTTATCTTAATTTTGTTCTAGTACTCCATGATATCACTTCTCTTTCCATGAACATTCTCATCATATTCCCAAAGGAATCAAGAAAACATCCTCCTTTGTCAAAATGCTTTGAAATTAACTGAAACTTTTGAGGTACGTGTAAAAAATCGAGATTATTTCTCCTAATCAGGAGCAGAATCTGAACATAATTGAAATGAAAATGAACCATATTCTCAAAAATGTTAGTGTTTAGAGTTTAGTAGATAGCCATTTCGAATCAAATCCATTGCCTCCTTTGAATCGCTTTCTTGGAAATATATCAGTATCCACAATTCCATGTATTTCTCCATTTATCTTGTTTGACAAACATGGTATGTAGGTATACAAGAAAAGATAATCATAGTGTATATTTCTTCTGAAAATATATAATTTCATTGCGATTTGCAACGTTATAATATAATGCGTATCATTGAAATAAACCTACTGAACTGGAAAATCCATGTAGAATATATTTCCCTATATGTATGATTAAACCTTTTTTAACCGACGAAACCAAAAAGGAGGAGGTTCTCTATTCGACCCGTATTTTTTTTTCCATCATATTTTTTTATGTATGATCACGCATAACTTTTCACTGAGGCTCCGATTCCGATATTCTTCTCTCAGTGGATAGGGTGTACTTTGAATTTGGTCCATTGAATTTAAAGATGAAATCCACCCCTAAGGGTAGCGAAATGAAGGATATTGATCACTCACCCTCTGAATTCTGGTCCGTTAACCGATTCTATCAGGCATAACTTTGTACTGGGTCCTTCGATTTGGATGATTCTTCCTTTAATAGATAGGGTATACCTTATATTTGGATTTTGGAGGGAACTAGCCACCTTTACGGGTAGAAAAATAGGGGATAATTGATTTTTCACTAGTGAACATTGGCATACACGTAGTTGACAATGACAGATCGCTACTGACATTATTCTTGTTTCAAATCCGTCAAAATCAGTATATTTTATGAGAGGATGGAATGATATACAAAGTGATGAAATAAACTAACCAGAACAACGAAAATAATGTATATTACAACAAATAGTAAAAGTAGATAATTATATTATCTAACTGGTGGTGGTTGAAGTAAGGTGGGTAAGTAAGTATTTTGGAAGTAATCAAATAACAAGTAGTAGTAATTGGTAGATTTTAGCCACAAAAAATTAAAAATAAAAACTTTTTAACAAAAAATTAAACCGACGAAATACGGAACTGAAAAGTAAAAAATAAAAACTTTTTAACAAAAAATTAAACCGACGGAAAAATCAACTGAAAAGCAAAAAATAAAATAAACCTTCTTAGTCTAAATGATAATTGAGCTCCAAAACTAATGTAAGTAACTGATTTTGAGTCGGCGCCAAACAAACTAGCAATGGAATTAGGTGAAGCGTAAAATTATGGCAGCGAGATGCACAGCTGCGTTTTGATGACTTCTTTCATAGATAATGATTTTCGATAATTGTTTGTTTGGCGCCGACTCAAAATCAGTTACTTACATTAGTTTAGGAGCTCAATGATCATTTAGACTAAGAAGATTTATTTAATTTTTTGCTTTTCAGTTGATTTTTTCGTGGTTCAATTTTTTGTTAAAAAGTTTTTATTATACACTCTTTATTTACTTCATCTATATTATTTATGTATGTATGACCGTAGGTAATGAAATCTTTTAAATTAATTTTCACCCTCTTCCAGATGTTCGAAGTATTTGAAATTTAGAAAACGTATTTAGAACCGATGACAATACAATAATTTTATAGCTATACCTGGTAGTCCCACCTAGATCGTCGAAAAAAAAAAATATTTCAAAGATATGGCGAGTGCACTGGTTTTTCACATCATAATCTACATTTCAAAATATGGCGAATGCACATTTGCTGAAATGTAGTTATAGTTTTCATCTCATGTGGAGGAATCAATCAGTTCTTCTCCCGTAGTCTTTTTTAGTCTTTTGTGGCAATATTTTAGTTTAAAAAACTAAAGAACACAAGGACTAAAATGTTGAAATTAATAAGAATAAAGTCATTGACCAAAACATGTTATCTCAAGTGAAAAGAGCGTGGGTGCTCTTTACTTCCTCTCCATAATTGTATTAAGATAACTGATATCAAGCACCTCACGCTTTTTTTTCACAAGAAAAATGTTTTTGGTCGATGACTTTATTCTTATTATTTTTAACATTTCAGTCCTTATTGCTTTATAAGCGTGTTTCTTAATTTTTTTAAATATAATTTTATTTTACAATTCTGCTCGTTAGCCAGGTATATACAAAATATTCGCTTAGCAGATTGTTCATCCTGAGGCACCTTCCAAAGTTTTTTCTTCCATGTTTTATCTGATATAATCCCCAAGGAGATTGAACCTCCACAATTTGAGAGAATTTGTATGAAACTCTTTATGTCTATTTTGTGCAAAATGATTATACCCTGCATTGTGTATCCTGTAATAAGATACAAAATGGGGTTGGATAGGTGGGCAGCTCACTCTCTCGACCATAATATAATTGATAATAATAGTACGGAATATCTTAACCGAAAAACTCAAAAATTCTGGAAAAGGAGTGTATTTAATAATAATATTATTGAAGCGTCTTCTTTGTGAAGTGACCAATTTATATCTGGCCCAAGTGCACTAGTAAAAATATTCTGATAGTCGTAGCAGTGATTCCTTCATCGTCAATTCCTAGCAATTATTTCAATAAATAAAAAATTTCTTTGTAGAGATTCTTCGTTGCGATTTCAAGCACATACTGAAAAAAATAATCTGCCTACGCTGATTTTTCAATAATTAGGGAATGATTTTAATGCGTTAATTGTCAATTCAAAAAATAGTATCTCAGAAACGTAGATTGTTTATACAACTATAAACTTCACTTCAATGGGCATTATTTTTCTCTTCTGTTTATTTCTGTGTCATCTGTATATACATTTTCATGCATGCTTCATGTTGTTAACAGATTCAATGACGTTTGTTATACCTTGGAAAGCAGCTTCAAATTGCAGTTTATCAGCTTCCGCATCATGTCCTCCACAAAGCGACACAACCAGCCACAAAAGGCCCACGAGGAGCCCCCAGCTCCAATTAACATCCATGTCCGAAACGCGTCAGCGGGCCTGCATAAATGCCCACCCCGGCCCACGCATACCAACCCTCGAGACCCCTAAAACACTTCAATAACACTTTCCCCCCACTGTCACTGTAATTACAATTATTATTTATGAAGTCATCAACTGTTGAATGTTATAATGTCACCTCGGAGCGATTGGAAAAACGCGCTGTATGAAAATTGTGTAATGGGTGTTTACTCTCGGGTCACTCTCAGCTCGTATCGCGCTCAAACGTATCTTCAACCACACGCGGCTATTCCCGATTCTGTTTCTGCCCTTCTGAAATACTATATCGCGAAGGTTTCGTTCAATACTGTTTGTGGAAAAGCGATCGAATCGTTCGAAGCGACCCCTTCGGAATATGTTGCACTGAGAGAAGAGGGCGGCTCAAATAAATTGCTACGCCATCTTCTGGTGGCAGGAGTGGGATTGAAGGGAGAAGCAGGAACTAACTGCAGGATTCTTCAGTTCTGAGTTGTCTTTTAGTTTTCAGGAATTTTATAAAACTCGTGGCACTTGGTAATGTCTGAATGGATTAATATATAAATTGGTTATAGAAATGGTATGCTTCTTCGATTTATATTCATATCTGTAGTGAAGCATTTATATATTGCAAAATTAGAACCGGAGACTATAGAATGTAATGATTCATCAACACCCTCTAGAGTAATAATTCATCTCAAAAAGCGTTGAAATAAATATGAGTTGAACCGTGGAAACTGCTCGGAAATCTGCTTATTGTACGAATGTATTGAAATGAATTAATTTCCGTTATTACAAATGAAATAAAGAACACGAATCTCGTTCCCCTATTTACATTCAGAAGAATATAATATCAAAAATATTATAAAACTGTAATTGTCTGTTTGTTTGTCGACTTTGAAGGAACTTTTTGTTTTTGAAAGCTTATGATTAGATTCGAAAACTTGTATATTTTTCTCTCGCTACGATGACATGAACGGGAGATATAACAATAAAACCACATTTTTTCGCAACCAAGTGCAACCAATATAAGATGAGCTTCCATTGCAACGAGATAACAGTAAACAGGATAACGGTATAATGGAATAATGGGATAACGAGACAAGGAGACAACGGGATAACGGACTAACAGAAAACGGGATATCTGGACAACGGGAAACGTCATTACGGAAAACGGGATAACGGAAAACGGATTAACGGGAATCTAGAAATGGGATAACGGGATAACGGAAAACGAGATAACAGAAAACGGGATGACAGTGGAACAAGAAGCGGGCAAAGCCACAGGCATAAGCTAGTTGGGATAGCACAAAAAAGAACATGAAAAAAAAAACAGGAATGAAATGTCTTTGAAAACAATTTATTTTGATACAAATATAATCGAATGTCTCTGACAGAGTATGTGAAAAATAGAATAATGAATATATTTGAATAATTTGCTCCCAGAGAATCGAAATCTGGTAACAGATATTCCATGGAAAAGGTCGCTATATCTCGTCGCTATACCATTCCTATTTCTCGGAGATCTTTTTGACTTCCTTTGGTTGGTATTTAAAAACTCTTTCATCTCTTGGTTATGTTTCATCTCTCATCCAGTTTGACTGCTATCACTAAGAACGATATTGATCTGGTCATCAATATCGATGAAAATTACGAATATCAAGGTTCTATCGTTGTTGGTAGTTGATCTTGGTGAAATTTGATGTTTCTTGTATATCGGAATTTTCTCATTTTCGGTTTGGAATCAATTCAGGTAAAACTAGAGGTTTACTGTCGTCTATTCTCATTGAAGAATTTTTCGTAACACTCATGCATTTCACAAGTGTTTGGAATTCTGGGGAGATTTATTTATATGTAACGGTTTATTTTTGCATTTCGAAAAGATTATTTCCTGTTGGACTGGGCTGATCAGTGACTTGGGTGACTTGCCTGGTAATCGACAGGAGTGGTTGCCAGATTGCTCTGAGGGTTTCTCTCTTTAGCAGCGGTGTGCATAGTGATCTGGCTTGGCCGAAAAACGGTCAAAAGTAATTTTTTCGTAAATATAGAAATTTAAAAAAATACTGTTTTTTGTTTATCTAGGTATTGCTTTTTAACAAATACTTCTATTTTACATTCATAATCAAAGGATATTGTATATTTTGGGAATAAATACGTGATTTTTTCAACTACTTATATTTTCACAACTAGGAATCGGATATCGATGGTTTTTGCGCGTGAAAAGATAATTAACTGGTAAATGAAAATTAGTACAGTTTCATGAAATTTTTTGAACACAAGGTGGCGGACAAGTTAGATTTTCTATTAGTATCGTTGTTTATTTTTGTATTGCTCATAAATGCGAACGCATCTCTTAGTTTTTAATTTTTTCTCATGAGAAAAAAGCATAGCTCTTTAAGTTATTTGTAAGATGAGCTGCGGATGATACGACGTTGAAAAAATATTTCATTTGAAGATTTGTTGGGAAAGGAGAGGCCTGAGATCTTTATGTTCTTTAATTTTGATATGGTTGCTATAAATGAATACAAGAAATTGTAGTCGGAGGGTAAATGTTTGAAACAACACAAATTCAAGTAAATATATATATATATATATATATATATATACATATATATATATATATATATATATATATACTTCTCACTTTGATTCTTGAACCATGTAGTTTTAGTAATTGTAGTGGGTTTTCTTGGGTTTTGGTTCGTCAGGATAAGTAACTATTTTTGTTTGAAACATTTTAATGGACAGCTTTTAATAATAATGACGTTTCGCCTGGAGGCCCCCAGGCTTCTTCAGATTAGAGCTATAAGAAAATTTATATGGTACAGCCATGTACAAATATGAGTGACAATGTGGTTTTTTCTTACCTGCCAAAACAATTTCATAGGGGTAAAAAGTTCAAAGGTTGTTGGGTCTTTTTCCATTCTATTCTAGATTTCTTACGTTTCATTATAATATTTTTATGATATAATATCTCCAAACAGATGAGAAATCAATGGAGCACAGAAAATTCCTCCTTCACTTTATTACGAGGACGTGATATCTATTTGTCTGGATTGAATTTGACGGTATATACGGAACGCATGAACTTGTTTTCTGTTTTTTATGTGTTGTTGTTGTTCTTGTAATGGGGTGATTGTGGTTTGTTTTTATTTTATCAATTATCTATTTATTTTCACAATCAGACATCACAACAACAAAAATATTTTTTATTTTACTAATTTTTATACTATTTTCAGAATCTTCTCAGCAAGTTGCCCTTTGAATTTAATATAATATGTTCATGAATGAAAACCCATATAAATATTTCAAATGTCCGGCTATGTATCTTACCTTTTTCCCGTTGATTCTTTTTTTTCTTTACCTCAGCTAACTCAATCGGTCTGCCTACGGAATCTCAGGAGACAGTTCTACTGTGGAGCCCTCTGGTAGTTCTTAATGTCAGTTTCAGAAAATGGCAACTTGTTATTTGCTCAAACAAGACTTACTGTTAGCTATTCTGCGATTATTAACTTAAATTAGTGCTTCATAGCAAAATATACATGAATGAACAATTTTACAAAAAAAACAATAAAAAGTTATATGTAACCCATTTCTGTATGTTATGTGGTCTATATACTAATTCATGAAAGTGTTCTATCAGAAGGGTTCTTTCAAAAGATTTATTTTTGAAAAACACTGAGTTTAATGACTTTTATGGTTTAAAGTACCTGTGGCTTCTTGAAACGAAAATGTTCAGTGTCTCGGAACGCTCTCCCGTTCCTGAAAACTGCCGTTCCAGTCTGCAGCCCTCTTGTCGACTGGGAATTAGCCCTCATGTATATTCTCAAATGAAAAGGTAAGATTCGTTCTGCATCTGTTTTTTTTATAAGATACAGTTCTTTCTAGTATTCCTTGTGTTGTATTGGCAAATAACTGTTTTGTAACGAAAATATGATTGAATTATCAAATTCAAATTTCTTGAGTTGGTTCTTCCAAAATGATTTTTTCAATCCCCTAGCTTGTTGATTCCTTCTCCTTGATACCACACATCCTTTGTTTTCTTCTCAAATTTTCGATTTACATCCTTTTGTTGCATTTTTCAAATCTTTTTTGAACTTACATTTTTTTAATTTAAACCTTTTTAAAAAATTTTTTTTTTTTAATTTTCAATATTCATAATTTTCCGATCTCTTGGCTATTGTGTTCAGATCTTATTTCAGATACAGAATGTTCTAACTTTAACATTTTGTTGTCTGCTTTTGCTCAACAATATATTAGTAAATTCTGATTTCTATAATTTTATAAATTATGCCAATTGCTTGTATTGTTGAAAACGTGTTTTTTTCAAACAAAGGTATCGACTAATATTATATAAGGTTTCAGAAAAAACGGTAGAATCTTCAGAGAAACTGTAAAATAACATAGCATAAATGACTAAATATGATTTTTTTATTTATGTGCTTTTTCAATTTAAATTTTTATTTTAACTCTTTGAACACTTATATATACATATATACATATATATACATATATATATATATATATATATACAGTGTCCGTCATAAAGTTGGCAACATATGGGAAAAAAAATTGTTATTGAAATTTCTGAAAAACTCTAATGGCGGTTCGTTTCTGCATGTCTGACAACTGAAAAATCGTTGCGACTATATCACGTGACCTCAGATTTGGCGGGAATTAAAAAAAATTGTCTTTGGTGCCGAAAAATGGGTCAAATTGACAAGATATCGAAATTTTTTATTGAGAAAATGTGTTTGTAATCCAACGAGGACATTATGTAGCAATTCTGAACCATATTGAAGGAAAACAAAAATATTTTATTCCTCGGCCCTTACTAAGAAACATTATTGTTTTATCTGGAAACAGCTTTAATTACCTAAATCACATAAATTTGGGTCGAAACTATCAAATATTGTGGAATAGACATTTTGCTGGAGATTAATAATTATGAAAACACGATTTAGTCTTGTCAATACGTGTATTCATGCCCTGTATATTGATGCACATGAGCTTATTCAATATTCTCGACCCATAAATAAAATTTGAACTAACTAATATTTGTAATGGAAACTCAATAATTCATTATTTATCCTTGCTAAGTTTATTATTGGTTAGTAAATTTGACCTTCAATGATTTAGCTATATGTTTGAATTTTATAAGGCGGCTTTGAATAAAGATCTACTTTTGTTGTAACAATAACAAATGTCAAAATTACTTATTGACAATTTTGTTGGAGTTGTCGTTCTTTATCAGTTTTTGTGTTTTTCAATCTATCAATAGAAATGGCTCCAAAACTGAGTATACAAGGAAAAATAGAAATAGTATTGCTATATGACGAAACTCATCATGGCAGAAAAGTAGCTGAAATTTTCAATGAAAGGCATCCAGACCGAAATTTGCATTTTACTACGGTGGCAAAGATATTGCAAAAATTTAAGGAAGCTGGTTCGGTTGAAAACCAATATAAAAGTGTTCACGTTGAGCCTGTTGAAAAATAATGAAAACTTTTTAACAAAAAATTAAACCGATGAAATACGGAACTGAAAAGTGAAAAATTAAATAAACCTTCTCAGTCTCAATAACTAAGATCCTAAACTAATGTAAGTAACTAATTTTGAGTCGGTGCCAAACAAACAAGCAAATGAATCAGGTAAGGCATCGAGTTGGGCGGTGACATTCTGATAATTTTTTTGAAGTAATTTAATGATCTTCGTTGATTTCTTGTTTGGCGCCGACTCAAAATTACTTACTACATTAGTTTAGGAGCTTAGTTATTGAGACTGATAAGGTTTATTTCATTTTCTACTTTTCAGTTCCGTATTTCGTCGGTTTATTTTTTGTTAAAAAGTTTTTATTTTTAATTTTTGTTGTTGAATCTACTAATTACTAACTGCTTGTTTTTTTATTACTTCCAAAATAGTTACTTACCCACCTTACTTCGACTATTACCAGTTTAATAATATGATTATCTATCCTTGACATGTTTTTTGGGTAACCTTCTAATGATTATCTATTTTCACTATTTGTGCAAAATTTGTGCAAGTACGGCGTGACAGGAATTATGACGCTCGATTTTATTTTTGTGCATTGTTCCAGAGAATGTTAGAAGACAATCATTATTTCTCAAAAAATGTGCTATCTTCTGACGAAGCAACTTTTATCTCAAATGGTGTGGTCAGTTCTCAAAATTGTAGATGGTGGGCAGATCATAATCCTAATTTTATTATTGAAGCCAAGGACCAATATAGTTTCAAAGTGGATGTATGGTGTGGAATTTTGGATGAGCAAATTGTAGGTCCCTTCTTTTTTAGACAAAATTTAAATAGCGAACGGTATTTGAACTTTTTGCGGACCGTGATATCTACATTTATCGACAACCTACCATTACAAGAGCGGATTCGTTTATTCTTTCAACAAGATGGGGCTTCTATTCATTCTACGAATAAAGTGCGGGAGTAGTTGAACAATGAGTATTGTGATAAATAATGTATTATTGAGTCTCAATTGCAAATATAAGTTGGTTTAAATTCTATTTACGGGTTGAGAATATTGAATAAGCTCATGTGCATCAAAATACAGTGCATGAATACATCTAGTGACAAGACCAAATCATGTTTTCATAATTAATCTCCCGCAAAATGTCTATTCCACAAATATTTGATCAGTTTTGACCCGAACTCATGTGGTTTGAGTTATTAAAGCTGTTTCCCGATAAAACAAGAATGTATAATGTTTCTTAGTAAGGGTAGAGGAATAAAATGATATTTCAGATTTTTCCTTCAATCTGGTTCAAAATTGGTGCATGGGGTACTCGTTGGATTTCAAACACATTTTTTCGATAAATTTTTTCGATATCTTGTCAATTCGACCCATTTTTCGGCACCACAGACAAATTTTTTTCTAATTCTCGTCAAATCTGAGGTCACTTGATATGAGTCGCAACGGATTTTCCAGTTGTCAGATATGCAGAAACGAACCGCCATTAGAGTTTTTCAGAAATATAAATAACACATTTTTTCTCATATGTAGCCAACTTTATGATGGACACTGTATATATATATTTATATATATATATATTAATATATATATATATATAAAAGGGTGTTACCAAATAAGTGCAAAAGTTCAAGATTAAAAAATTAAAGGGAGTCTTTCATGTAAGCAAAAGCTCTTAGGACTTTCCTTGAAGAATTATACGCTTCCAAAAATAGAAAAAAAAATAATTTTTTTTTTCTTGAAACTGCTGAAGAGTTGAAGAAATGGCATTCAGTGGGCTTGTTCTACCAATAAAATGGCTACCCATGAATATATTTTTAATTTTGTTGTAATCTTTCAAAGGGGTGAACATTCAACTCCTATTCCATTTTTTACCAGAACTTTTCAACAAAACAAAATTTCCAATTTTAAAATATGTGTTGAAAAGAATGATTAATTGCAAAACTTTTTCAACTCCTGTGTTGTGTCAATAGAAGCAATAGTTTCCGAATAATAAAAAAATTACATCATTGTGCATGAGCGGATCTTCTGTAAATGGAATTGAAAAAATCTAATAGGTGGCTGTCACGTTTTTTTGCACAACTTGTGACTTCAATCGTAGTATTTTAAAATTATTCCGCCTGTTTCTACTTTTATTGTAGGCATGTACCAGTACCTTGTTTTGTTTTAATAGAATATCATATTCAAAAAAAACAAAATTATTGTGTTGTATTACAACAAAGAAAAAGGCAACACGATCAAACGGAACGGAGTTTTAAAAACTGCTTGAAATGACCACCTCCAACCATTAGACAGGAAGTCTTCGTCTCATAGACGGGCGCAAACGTTGAAATAATCCTGGTGCGTTTTGGCAGGGCTGCAATGATGCGACTCCTTAAAACATTCACATATTCGATGGGGGCCGTATAAACAAGCGGAATAATTTCAAAATACTACGATTGTCACAAGTTGTGCAAACAAAACTTGCAGCCACCTACTAGATTTTTTCGAATCCATTCATGCACAATGTTGTATTTTATTTTTTTATCAGAAAACTATTGCTTTTACGGACACAACGCAGGGTTTTGCAATGAAAGTTCTGGTGAAAACTGGAATAGGGGTTGCATGTTCCACCCCTTTGAAAGATCACAACAAAATAAAAAAAAAATCATAGGTACCTTTTTTATTGGTAGAACAGAATGCCATTTCTCAAGTCCTTCAGCATTTCCAAGGAAAGAAAACTATTTTATTTTCTCATTTTTGGAAGCGTGTTACTTTTTAAGGGAAGGCCTAAGAGCTTTTGTTTACATGAAAGACCCCCTTTTATTTTTGACAAGGAATCACCCCCGAAAACTTCTGCACTTATTAGTGAATAAGTGCGACAAATTTCAGGGGGTGATTCTGCATGAAAAAATAATGACATTTTGCTATATAACTTTTGTCCGCAAATGCTTGTTTTTCCGAGTCTCAAAAACTGACTATTCATTTATTGCTCGGAAACCGGTCGTGATATGCAAATGAAATTTGGTGAGTTCTAAGAAGTAATTTCATGTTCATCATTGGCGCGCATACTGGTAATGATCTCAATTTGTTTAAGGAAAAAAATGGTACGCCACTGAAATGGATAATTTTTGAATTCCTCTTTCAATTCGTGACATAAAATCTTTCCAGCCTTTTTTTCGTATGGGGCGCCGTTTTCATGCAAAAAAATAGAACATGTTAACGCGTATTTTTCATTTCTTAATACATTATCGAGAACTATCTAATACAATAAGGTTAAACCAGAACAATAACAGAAAATAACACTATTAAATAAATAGGCGCAAAGCTACAACGAATGTTCAAAATGACCTCCCTCAGACGTGATACAAGATTCAACTCTTCGCTTCATTGAATGTCGCATTCGCGCAAATATTCCTGGTGTATTTCTTATTGAAAGATAAGTGCCATGTGAAGTGGAATGAATAGAAAAATCGAATTAAACGGTTTTCTCCACATAAAGGATTCAATATAAAATTGAACCAGAAAATGGTAGATCTCAGGTGAAAAACAACTACTTTCCTGGCAAATACCACGCAGAACGTTGAATGATATTCACCTGAAAATCCATGCATACTTCCACATAATATCAATGGACATTGAATGCAAATGTTTCTTTCTGATAAGCTCGATTATGTTTAATTTATGTCGTGTTCACCTAACAATCCGCATACCGGTTTCAGGCTTCTTGGCCCTCATCAGTACGGAGTGGTCAACCAGCCAAAGGTCCAAAGAACTCTGGCTGAAGTGAGACACAACGTAAACAAACCATCATCGAGCTTGTAACACCTATAGGTACGCCGGAAAAGATAAACTTTAACTGGCGGTACCTAGTGACAGAAAGAAACACTCCGAAAATCTCCCACCTCGATAGGTTTCTAAATAAAAGATTCCTTCTCAGTAGGAGTGGCAAGCCCGTCTAGCATATAGTGAAAGATAAGTGCCATGTGAAGTGGAATGAATAGAAAATCGATTAAACGGTTTTCTTCACTAAAGGATTCAATATAAAATTGAACCAGAAAATGGTAGATCTCAGGTGAAAACAACTACTTTCCTGAAATACCACGCAGAACGTTGAATGATATTCACCTGAAAATCCATCATACTTCCATATAATATCAATGGACATTGAATGCAAATGTTTCTTTCTGATAAGCTCGATTATGTTTAATTTATGTCGTGTTCACTAACAATCCGCATACCGGTTTCAGGCTCTTGGCCTCATCAGTACGGTATCAACCAGCCGAAGGTCCAAGAACTCTAGCTGAAGTGAGACACAACGTAAACAAACCATCATCGAGCTTGTAACACCTATAGGTACGCCGGAAAAGATAAACTTCAACTGGCGGTACCTAGTGACAGAAAGAAACACCGAAAATCTCCCTCGATAGGTTTCTAAATGAAGATTCCTTCTCAGTGGAGTGGCAAGCCGTCTAGCATATAGTGAAGATAAGTGCCATGTGAAGTGGAATGAATAGAAAATCAATTAAACGGTTTTCTTCACATAAAGGATTCAATATAAAATTGAACCAGAAAATGGTAGATCTCAGGTGAAAAAGAACTACTTTCCTGGCAAATACCACGCAGAACGTTGAATGATATTCACCTGAAAATCCATGCATACTTCCATATAATATCAATGGACATTGAATGCAAATGTTTCTTTCTGATAAGCTCGATTATGTTTAATTTATGTCGTGGAAGGAACATTTGCATTCAATGTCCATTGATATTATATGGAAGTATGCATGGATTTTCAGGTGAATATCGTTCAACGTTCTGCGTGGTATTTGCCAGGAAAGTAGTTGTTTTTCACCTGAGATCTACCATTTTCTGGTTCAATTTTATATTGAATCCTTTATGAAGAAACCGTTTAATTCGATTTTCTATTCATTCCACTTCACATGGCACTTATCTTCACTATATGCTAGACGGGCTTGCACCCTACGAGAAGAATCTTTATTTAGAAACCTATCGAGGTGATTTCGGAGTGTTTCTTTCGTCACTGGTACCGCCAGTTAAAGGTTACCTTCCAGGCGTACCTATAGGTGTTACAAGCTCGATGATGGTTTGTTTACGTTGTGTCTCACTTCAGCCAGAATTCTTGACCTTTGGCTGTGATATCCGTACTGATGAGGCCAAGAAGCCTGAAACCGGTATGCGGATTGTTAGGTGAACACGACATAAATTAAACATAATCGAGCTCATCAGAAAGAAACATTTGCATTCAATGTCCATTGATATTATATGGAAGTATGCATGGATTTTCAGGTGAATATCATTCAACGTTCTGCGTGGTATTTGCCAGGAAAGTAGTTGTTTTTCACCTGAGATCTACCATTCTCTGGTTCAATTTTATTTCGAATCCTTTATGTGAAGAAAACCGTTTAATTAGATTTTTCTATTGTATTTCTTATTGTCTCACAGCCGGCTATAATTCAATTTCTCAGGTCTTCAACATTTTCGACGTGAGTGAAATGAACTAATGACTTAACAAAACCTCAAATGCAATAATCTAGAAGATTTGAATCCGGAGATTGAGCAGGCCAATGTTCTGTACCTCCCCTACCTATCCAACGATTTGGATATACTGTATCTAAGTGATTACGTACAATAATGCTGAAATGGTGCACCATCATACATGAACCAGAAGTGTTGTCTCAGCAGCTGAGGAATTTCTTCAAGAAGAACTGGTAACTCTTCCTGTAGGAAATTAAGGTAACATTGGCCTGTTAGTCGTGGTGGGAGGAAATATGGATAGATTGAATGATCATCAAGTAGCCCATGTGAATTTTACTCAGCCCAGAGATAATTGGTATGGAAATTTCGTATACCCTGTCATCCACAATAAGCCTCATCAGTAAACAAAACGCTATTTGAAAAATCAGGACTTTGAGCGATTTGATGAAGAATCCAATGGCAGAAAAATAGGCGCGGAAAAAGTATCTAGGTAGTAGAGCTTGCACACGTTGGATATGAATCGGATACAATTGCTGTTCTTTGAGAATTTTAAATACAGTGAAGTTGCTTACATTCAGTATGTTGGCAATTTCTGGAGAACTTGTTTCAGGTGACTCCACAATTAACTCGAGAACTGCTTCTTCTAGTTGCACAGTTCGTACTCCTCGAGGGCGCCCGTGCCGTGTGTTTCTTAAATGTACCATTTTCGCGCAAACGTTGGTGAAGACGAGCAAATATTGTTTGATGAGGTACCCTACGTCCTAGATACAACTCAGCATACAATCGTCGAGCTTGCCGACCATTTCCATTACTTCGACCATAGACAAAATGCATGTCTGACTATTCCGCATTTGTATAATTTCCATTCTTTTCGATAAAAGAAAAATTTATTACTTATTATCATTGATGTTAAACCAAACTAAGCTTGGAAATGAAAATGCTAATTCGACATTTTTTTGAAATATTCGTATTTAACAGAATGTTGACAGTAGCCTACTAGCATCGCTACTAGATAATTATTGAAGTAATGACGCTCCATAAAAAAAGCTGAAGAGATTTTTCGCCACAAATTGAATGAAGAATTAAAAAAGATTTTTCATTTGAAATATCTCAGTGGCGTATCATTTTTTTCTTTAAAAAAATTTAGATCATTACCCGTATGCGCGCCAATGATAACATAAAATTATCAATTGCATGCCAAAAAATGCGCAATAAATAGTCAGTTTTTAGGAAAAACTTTTACTCCCCGTATCTCGGAAAACGAAGCATTTGCGGACAAAAGTTATATAAAAAACTGTCATAATGTTTTCATGCAGAATCACCCCCTGAACATGGTCACACTTATTCATCAACACCCTGTATGTATATATATATATATATATATATATATATATATATATATATACCTCTTGCACACTCGTGAATGACGAGTGTATTATGCCATTTTGAGGACTGTATTCATTGATTATTCTTTTCATGAGGTATTAGGAATAATTATTGTCTTTTAGTAACATTTTCATTGTGATTCTATTGTAGTTGTGAAATTGTATGTAACTAAGATGTTGTTCTTCTAAGACAGTGAATGCCAGTTAACAAAAAAGCCGTCGAACTCGTCAAAAGAGGATCGGTAAACAAAAAGGTCCAGGAAAAACCTCGGGGTACCAAAGCGTACAGCAACAGAAACTGGATCCGAGAAAAACAATACCACTGTCCTGATATCCCAAGAAACAAACACGGGAGAGAATATACCAAACGAGTGTCAAAAAAAATAGTAGACTTGCTAACTCAAAACAGCAATTGAAAATCAGTACGGGGCTCTTCTACTTGACATTCCCCAGTAAAAAAGCATCCGATAAAATGGGACTGTACAATGGCTACCCAACCTGTAGCGATACCAATCTCATCGTCTGTAGGGGCCCTAATATATCGCATATAGTGGGCAAATTTGTTTGAAAGAAAAGAAAGTTACGGTAGCCCTTCATAATGCAAAACAATCAATGAAAGTGTTTAATACTAATTATTTCAGAAAGTGGATTGCTGATATTTTGAATAGCCCACATAGGGTCAAAATAACAGGTAGTTGGGCGTAGGTATCTACCAACCGAGTTTACCTATAAAGATTGAGCCAGAAAATGTATAGCAATCAGGGTTTACCTGTGAGAAATCACAAGCTCCTTTTCTGAAAAATATGTTGCAGAGCAATTCTATTATGTTGCTTCCATCGACATTTGAGATAAACAGATGTGATTTTTATTGAAAACAAGAAATAGGTCGAAATTGATAATATTGGGAAAATCGTAAAACTTATCGAATTCGGGTGAATTCTAAATCATTGCAAGATTCCTTCGGATCGGATGGAATCAAAGCTGTGAACTCTATTTCCAGAATTCATGGGAATAACGCATTGGCATTAATAGTAAATAGAACTACTATCACCTGAATTACCATTTTAACTATGAACACTAGTAGTTGCAAGTGAAGTGGAGTATATGCTTAAAACATAATTTCCCATGTTTTTCATAGAAAAACGCCTTGAAATGTTTTATAGTATGAAACCAAAACAGGAAACTTGAGACATTTCGCAGGGAAACTTTATGTTTTAAGCATCCGATAAAAAAGGACTGTACAATGGCGACCCAACCTGTAGCGATACCAATCTCATCGTCTGTGGGGGCCCTAATATTTTGCAGATAGTAAGCAAATTTGTTTGAAAGAAAAGAAAGTTACGGTTGCCCTTCATAATGCAAAACAACCGATGAAAGTGTTTGATACTAATCATTTTAGAAAGTGGATTGCTGATATTTTGAATAGCCCACATAGGGTCAAAATAACAGGTAGTTGGGCGTAGGTATCTACCAACCGAGTTTACCTATAAAGATTGAGCCAGAAAATGTATAGCAATCAGGGTTTACCTGTGAGAAATCACAAGCTCCTTTTCTGAAAAATATGTTGCAGAGCAATTCTATTATGTTGCTTCCATCGACATTTGAGATAAACAGATGTGATTTTTATTGAAAACAAGAAATAGGTCGAAATTGATAATATTGGGAAAATCGTAAAACTTATCGAATTCGGGTGAATTCTAAATCATTGCAAGATTCCTTCGGATCGGATGGAATCAAAGCTGTGAACTCTATTTCCAGATTCATGGAAATAACGCATTGGCATTAATAGTGAATAGAACTACTATCACCTGAATTACTATTTCAACTATGAACACTAGTAGTTGCACGTGAAGTGGAGTATATGCTAAAAACATAATTTTCTCCATGTTTTTCATAGAAAAACGCCTTGAAATGTTTTCTAGTATGAAACCAAAACAGGAAACTTGAGACATTTCGCAGGGAAACTTTATGTTTTAAGCATCCGATAAAAAAGGACTGTACAATGGCGACCCAACCTGTAGCGATACCAATCTCATCGTCTGTGGGGGCCCTAATATTTTGCAGATAGTAAGCAAATTTGTTTGAAAGAAAAGAAAGTTACGGTTGCCCTTCATAATGCAAAACAACCGATGAAAGTGTTTGATACTAATCATTTTAGAAAGTGGATTGCTGATATTTTGAATAGCCCACATAGGGTCAAAATAACAGGTAGTTGGGCGTAGGTATCTACCAACCGAGTTTACCTATAAAGATTGAGCCAGAAAATGTATAGCAATCAGGGTTTACCTGTGAGAAATCACAAGCTCCTTTTCTGAAAAATATGTTGCAGAGCAATTCTATTATGTTGCTTCCATCGACATTTGAGATAAACAGATGTGATTTTTATTGAAAACAAGAAATAGGTCGAAATTGATAATATTGGGAAAATCGTAAAACTTATCGAATTCGGGTGAATTCTAAATCATTGCAAGATTCCTTCGGATCGGATGGAATCAAAGCTGTGAACTCTATTTCCAGATTTCATGGAAATAACGCATTGGCATTAATAGTGAATAGAACTACTATCACCTGAATTACTATTTCAACTATGAACACTAGTAGTTGCACGTGAAGTGGAGTATATGCTAAAAACATAATTTTCCCATGTTTTTCATAGAAAAACGCCTTGAAATGTTTCATAGTATGAAACCAAAACAGGAAACTTGAGACATTTCGCAGGGAAACTTTATGTTCACATTTCATCAGAAACTCGACCGCCTGGTGGCAAACTATTTTGCGATTCTATTAGTAGGCTGCAGTGACAAAGTGGAGTGGTATCGATTTTAAAGTGGTTACGAAGTAATCTTATAACGGGATACCCTAACGAAGAAGTTTCTGTCACGAAAATCCTCATTTTCAGATTTGTCGTCACCCAAGTAACATTGTGGTTGATGTGAAAATATCCAGAAATGCATGTTATGCATTCAGGCAGAAATGAATTTCTTTGAAATTCTCAAAGGAAACTCTCAGACATGAATCAATAATACCCAAAATTTACTAACTATTTCATGACTTTTATGCCTCCATTATCAGCATTTCAATAATCAAAATTTATTTCAGATGTAATTTATTCATACTTCTCTATTACTTCAACAGCGCAAGAAAATGTGTATTTCAAAGTACTCTGAATTCTATTCAGAATTCAGTTTTCGTCATAAACATAATAAATTGAGGAATGCATACGAAATCACAAATACATACATTCATTGCGAAATCTTCCCTGGTCAATTTTAATCACTAGCTGATCACTTCCGATTCAATGTTGAATTGTATTCCGTAGATTCTATATTCAGCTGGGAGCTTGCAGTTGGAATATGGTTCATTTCGATTCAATAATGTTTCTATACTGGCAACGGTCAGACGCATTGGTTTTTTCCATATTAGCTTAAGTCAAACTGTAATTTTGCCCTCGATTCTACGACTTATTGCAAACGAACCCAAGTTTCCCCCCCCCCTCCTTCCCCCGACCGACACCACGACTCGTGATCCCGTTCATGCGCCAGCAAAGCACTGGTGCTCCGTTCCTAACCTACCCGTACGCTAAGTGCGTATTCTAGTGGGAATTTATATGGGCACTTTTGTCCAAGCGGCATACTGGAAGTTGAAGCAGCAGCTGGAGGACATCCGCAATGACAAAGTAGAGATGAAAAAGCAACTCCAAACTTTCCATGCCGCTACACAGCAGCATCAAAAAAGAAAGCATCTGCAGTCATCGTGGCGATAGTGAGAAAACAGGAGGCCGGATCGTGGTCCCTGTCCGTCCATACGAAAAAATTCAGTGAAAACCCAGAAATGGGAACGGACCAAAACCCAATATCCAATCACAGTAACCTTTCCGAACCGGAAGAAAAGGAGAGTAGACAACCCCTTCATCACCGTAACACGGAAGGAGGCAACAAATCAGGGAAAGTCACCCCCCAGGCGAAACCCTTCTTCCAGATCACGAGACCACCAGACACCAAAGACAATATGCTCCACTACAAGCTCCACTGTCCTCCTAACATAAACTTTTGACAAGACTCCCACTAGACGTGATTGCACTACAAGAGACAAGGCTAAAACCAGGTAAGAATTTTCACCTTTTTGACTCGAACTGTTACAGGACAGACAGACAAGGTCCACGTACTATAGAAATAACACACGTGTAGTGAAGACCAGTTCGAAACAACAACAGGACCAAACCCCAGAACTCTCCTAAGGCGAAACGTTTGCAGTGAAAGTTAGAATGTCAAATCAATGACATGGAATTGCAGAAACAAAAACTGCCGAGGACGAAACCTGGCAACAGAACTCATCCACAACGAAGATATCACTGTAGTTGACCCAGACCGCCTCTCCCCCCACTTCCCAGCGGCAAATCAGACAACTCGACATGGCACTAATGCAGAACATTCCAGCAAATACCAAAATGGGAGAATCAGCGAAGGATCATCGTACCACATCCCTATCCTACTAACAGTAGGTGATGAATACGGGGACCAAGACCCTCCAGCCGTCAAAAGGATGATCAACTGGAACCGCTACCAAGGCACAGTATACGACACTGTCACTGACATTCGCCGAAATGAAAACAAAACCGAACTAACTAGAACAAGCAACCCGAAAACTACAACAGGCAATCCAAGATACAATGGAACATAGCTCCAGACACATCACATCTACCAGATTTAACTAACAATATGAACCACCTGCCAAAACAATGAAACTAATAAGAAGAGGACGACTCAAGAAGAGGTGGAAGAACATTTGACACTGAATAAAAGAGATGCATCAAGCCGGCAGGCAACTACGGCAAACTCCAAACTCTAGGAGAACAACGTTGGCATAACCAACTGTATGAACTGAACGCTGAGGATGGAAAATCCAGAAAGGTTTGAGATACGGTCGCAGACAACCATGCCCACCCTTCGAGGAGAGAGGGCTCGTTTACACGACCAGCGAGAAGGCGAGGCTTTTGCTGACTCCTTCGATCACCGGCCTCCTCATGGACGAGGAGGATGAGATGGAAGCCAACCTGAGAAATTTTGTCAGGAGTGTCAGACGAACAAATGACACATACCAAATATTGGACCCAACAACACCAGAAGAACATCATCAGGACATTGGCTACCCACAATGCACGAGGATCAAATCCCAAATTTGGCTCTGAAAGCACCACCACGGAAGGAAATCACTGCCTTGATAAACATCATCAATGCTGTCCTAAGACCCAGACACTTTTCAAGGCCATGGGAAGAATCTACAGTCATCATGATCCCCAAGTCGAATAAGAACCACATATTTCATCAGAACCACAGACTCATCAGCCTCACCCTGTCGATGAGCGAAGTGGCAGACAAAGTCGTTCAGAGAAGGCTGGGAGTCCCCTCTGACGAACTGAGAATCATTTCCAATGAACAGTTTGGATTCCGACAAGGACACTCTATCGAGTTGCGAGTCCTTGAACTGTTGGACTTTGCAACAGTGGGCTCCAATCTGTCCAAAGGACACCACACAGATACGTATTTCTCAATATCTTCAAGGCTTTCGACAGGGTCTGGCACGACGGACTAGTGACCAAAATGATGGATTTTGGATCCTCATACCACTGGTAAAGCTGATAGACTCTTTCCTGATAAGACACCGATGCCAATGCAAAGTTGGCAATGAGTTCACATCGGGAAGAAGCCTGGCAACAGGGGTACCGCAAAGAGCAGTCCTGCCCACACTTGTTCTCAATCTACACAGCGGACATCCCAAAACCAGAGAATAACTTTAACAAGTTGGTACTCTACGCTGAGGATCCGGCCCTGGTGGCCGTATCCATGAATGCGACAGTAGTAACCAGTTACTTGCAGCAACAAGCAGATAAGCTAAAGGACTGGTTCAATCTGTGGAAGATTGAGATCAACGCCGACAAATGCCTAGCGATACTCTTCGCCAGAACACGAATACGTCATCACAGACAATGCATTCCATGGACAGACGAAGCCAAGTTTCTGGGAGACCCCCTTGACGAGTAACTCACCTTCAGGCAACACATGACAAGACGGCAGATCGAACATGGACTTGTACCTGAAGATTCTCATCATCAAGACCGTTTTTTCCCTATGATTCTGTATGCATCTGGGACATGGTGCAATTACGCGATAACATACAGAAAAAGGATACAGCAGTTCATGAATATCTGCCTATGAATGGCTGTCAACGCCCCACGGTACGTCCCAAACAGACTATTTTACCAAGAGCTCAAGAAGTACATCAACCACACCGACATTTACCTCAGATAACACATAATAACCGCAATCGACAAATCGAAAAACTACAGACTACCACCCAGGATAGCCCATCACAGACTACGCAACCATAGGAGTAATAAACACACATACACATCACATAATCAGTCATATACACACCATGCAAACACACGCACACAACCAGGAAAAACAAATGCATTATGAGACAGAAAGGGGCTTTGGAGCACTCAGAGGCTGACTTCCCATCAAATAAGGCACGACTTCAATCTCGTAAACGTGCTGGTTCACAGGTTCAGGACCACTCTGAAGCGTGCGAAGGAATACGGAAACTAGCTCACGTTCACAAAAAAACTTGAGGGCAGCTTGTATCCGTGGGCTCTCAACACAAAAGGCGTATGATGCAAGCGGCATCAGTTGGTTTCCGCCGTCCAGTACCAGTGGTGGGTAGTAGCCGTATAGATCATGTGATCCAATCATCATACTAACCGTCGTAATATCCAACTAGATCAGAATTTGGAAAAGTATCAGAAGGACGATGTTTTGCGAGAAAACATTATTTGTGTCGAGGGAAATGTATTCAGTTTTCAATTGACCTGACAAGATTACGAACAAAATAGCTTTTTAACCGACGAAATAAAAGGGGAAAGGTTCTCTAATCAACGTGAATATTCATTTATTTTAATTTTTTTATGCATGACCATGCATAACTTTTCACAGAGTAGTTCCATTTCGATGATTCTGTTCTCATTGGATAGGGTATACCTTGAAGTTGGTCCCATTCGAAATTGAAAAAAAATCACCCCTAAGGATAGAAAAATAGGAGATATTTATCGATCACTCACTGAATTTTTACCTGTTAACCGATTCTAACACTCAAAACTCTGTACTGGGTTGTCAGATTTGGATGATTCTTGTTTTTTTAATCCAGAGATGATCATATTTGGAAAGGAATAAACTACTTCCAAAGGAGATGATTGGTTTTCCATCTGTAAACCGATTCTGTTGAAACTTGGCACACATATGTAGTTTTGATGACACTACAACATAATGGATACCCGGAGTCAAATGAGTAGGTGAGTAGTTGTTAGTGGATTTTGGGTTCATTAAGTTTTTTGCTTTTCAGTTTTTTTTTGTCGTTTTAATTTTTTGTTCACAAGTTTTTATATTGGGCACTTTCAAGCTCTATTTCTACGAAAAGAGTAGCAGCGATTCGTTGAATGCGTTGGTGTGTTTGCATTATAAATCCTTGGAATCTACGATGAGTATTTCAGAGCGGTTCTCATCATAAAGCTTCGGGGCAAGAAAGTAGATATGATTTTCCAGTAGTTTCGAATCGCGAAAACAAGGAAGGATTACCGAACAGAACCGTACGACTCGTGACTTGATTTTGGCCACCTTCCCGGATTAGAGGGAAGGCAAATCGAAGGACTATGGGATTGACAGATCGATTTTCGACTCAAAGCAGCTGATAGGTGAAGTGAAGTGTACATACCTTTATTGCAGGGTAATAATTGTATGCAGAGTGTTTTGATTCGAGCGCACTAAGTCGAAACTTTTTACTATTGAGTTCAAGTGTTAGAATTCCGGATTTGCTTTTAAATATGGGTACTTTGGCGTATTGAAGTTGAATTCGGTTTTAGAGGTTTGAAACATAGAGTTTAAATCCAGTTCTGCATTAGGAACTTGAGGTTCGTGCCAAGATGGAAGTTAAAACTTCCAGTTAGCTTATAATCAGATACAGAAAATATTATGTTGACAAGTCACAGCACACATTGTTGGGAAACCGACCCGGAAACGACAATGTCGAGTCATAACTAGAAATAAAAAACTTTCTAACAAAAAATTAAACTGACGAAAAAATCAACTGAAAAGCAAAAAATAAAATAAACCTTCTTAGTCTAAATGATAATTGAGCTCCTAAACTGATGTGAGTAACTGATTTTGAGTCGGCGCCAAACAAACAATTATCGAAGAAGTAATCAAAACGCAGCCTTGTATCTCGCTGCCATCATTTTACGCTTTACCTAATTCAATTGCTAGTTTGTTTGGCGCCGACTCAAAATCAGTTACTCACATTAGTTTAGGAGCTCAATTATCATTTGGACTGAGGTTTATTTTATTTTTTGCTTTTCAGATGATTTTTTCGTCGGTTTACTTTTTTGTTAAAAAGTTTTAATTTTTAATTTTTTTTTTTGCTGAAATCTACTGACTACTACCTACTTAATTTTTTATTACTTCCAAAATACTTACTTACCTAGCTTACTTCAACTATCAACTAACAAATAATATGATTTCCTATTTTAACTATTTATTGTTATATAATATAAATTAATTTTGAAACTTCTGGTTGGGTGATTTCATCACTTTGAATATAATTCCATCCTTTCATAGAATGTAATCATTTTGACGGATGTAGGAGGGTCTGTCAATTTCAATTACATATGTGTGCCGAAGTTCACAAGTGGAAAATCAATCATCTCCTATTTCTCTACCCATAGGGGTGGATCATTTCATCTTAAATTGGAATATGATCAACTATGAGGTATACCCTTCCTAATAAAAAAAAATCATCCAAATCGGAAAACCCACTACAAAGTTATGCCTGATAGAATCGGTAAACGACCAAAATTCAGAGGGTGGACGATCAATATCCTTCATTTTGCTACCTTCAGGGATGGATTTTGATGTTCAAATTGGCATGGGACCACCTTCGAAGTACACCCTATCCAATGAAAAAAGAATCATCGGAATCGAACCGCTCTGTGAGAAGTTGTGCGTGATCATTGATAGAAAAAAAATAATAAAAAAATATACGCGTCAAATAGAGAACCTCCTCCTTTTTGGTTTCGTCGTCTAATAAGTTTCAGCCCGGTTTTAGTTCACCTTATTTTCAGTTACTCCCGTTTGGCGAATTGTTCCAATCAGGATAGAGAAAAGACACATGTGTTGAGAAAGGATGAGGATGAAAATATTGTAAACACAGGTAATATAATCGAAGGAGGGGTAGAATGGATTTCATATATTCAACCATCGACTACTCGAGGTTTTCGAAAAGTAGAGAGAAACAAAATATTATCTTGTTTCATGAAGAATTCTGTGAACGTCTCAATAAGATTTATGTGGCTAATTCTGAGAACTGGGTCCGTTTCGGAAAATTCGACTGAATATATCAGAATGTTATTGGGGATATAGTCATCATTCCAATGAAGTGTGGGTTGTCGCAGGGTTCAAAAAAATTTGTGGTCTGATATAGAGAAAGTCGCAAAATATGAAGGCGGAATTGATACTCCTACACTTTAGCTAAAACCTGGCATTGATTGTTAGAAAACTCTCTCACCAGACTAGTTATTGAATAATAAAAAAAATTGCATTAACAATCATTATTATAATAATAATCATCATTATCCCATCATAATTATATATATATATATATATATATATATATATATATATATATAAAACTCGAGGATATTAGGGTTTGCAGCAAAGGAAAAAGAAAACTCTTTTTAGATTATTCCAAGCTTTCGGGAGTATTTATTCCCATCATCAGGGAGACTACAATAGAAGAACAATACAGGTGAGCTATGTTTTCATAATTACAGTTCATATTGTAACTTACATCTATGTTGAGGTTGGTTTCCATGATGTTACATAAAGTTTATATTGTTCGCACATTGTGAATCCAGGAAAAATGAAGAAGAGAGTTTAAGTTAAGTTAATAGTTGTAAAACACATTTGAATATTGTAAAAATCTATACTGAAAGATCACCATGTGGTGTATAAAGTGGTACTGGTAGGTTAGGAACAAAATTCATGTCATTTCCTAGAGACAATTGACATTTGATAAACGTCAACTATGACGTTTGAGGCTAGGTGTTACCAACTGTTGACTTTTTAACAATAAAATTCAACATATAATCGGATTGTGGTTGGCCTTTAGGTCGTGTTGGATAACATGGTTTCATTATGAAAACTTTGAAAATTTGTTTTCGAGTCTAGTGACAGTAAAAACGAGAAGATCTCACTCAAATGATTGATGGTACTCTTTTCAACCGACGAAACCAAAAAGGAGGAGGTTGTCTATTCGACGCGTATTTTTTTTTAATGTATGATCACGCATAACTTTCTACAGAAGAGTCCGATTCCAATGATTCTTCCTTCATTGGATAGGGTGTACTTCGAAGTTGGTCCCATTCCAATTTGAACAACGAAATCCATCCCTGAGGGTACCAAAATGAAGGAGATTGATCGTTCACCCTCTGAATTTTGGTCCGTTAACCGATTCTATCAGGCATAACTTTGTAGTGGATTTTCCGATTTGGATGATTCTTCCTTTATGAGATGGGGTATACCTCATAGTTGATCATATTCTGTTCGAAATGAAATAATCCACCCCTAAGGGTGGAAAAATAGGGAATGATTGATATTTCACTTGTAAACATTGGCACACATATATAGTTGACATTGACAGATCCTCTTACATCCATCACAATAATTAAGTTCTATTAGAGGATGGAATTATATACAAAGTGATGAAATCAACTAAACAGAACTTTCAAAAATAATGTATATTATATAACAATAGATAGTTAAATTAGATAATCATATTATTCAACAGTTTATAGTTGAAGTAAGCTAATTAAAAAGGTATTTTGGAAGTAATAAAAAATTAAGTAGTTATTAATTGGTATATTTCAGCCACAAAAAATTGAAAAAGAAAACTTTTTAACAAAAAATTAAACCGACAAAAAAATCAACTGGAAAGCATAAAATTAAAATAAAATAAATCTTCTTAGTCTCAATGATAATTGATATGAGTAACTAATTTTGAATCGGCGCCAAATAAACTAGCAATTTGAATCGGGTGAAGCGTAAAATGATGACAGGGAGATGCATAGCGGCGTTTCGATTACTTCTTCAAAGTCATATAATTATCTTCGATAATTGTTTGTTTGGCGCCGAATCAAAATTAGTTACTCACATTACACTTCCACTGCTTCAAAATTCATTCGGTGATCCAACTTGTTAACGTGTTCTGCTAGAGCGCATGTTTCAGGATGCCATCTGCAATCACTTCTGTGAGAAATGATTCTATTGGACAATGATCTAAGGGTTTGGTCTATGGTATTGTTTGTCGCAACCTTGACAAGGAATACTGTAAATGACATTTGTAAGTGAGGTTAGAGAAAATTTGCGGAATGAAACTCAACCTGATGCTGTGGAGTTCGAAGGCAGGAAATTTCGTGCAACATCAATAGATATACAGTCCGTACCACTATTGGCATCTCTAAAACGGTAAATGATGGTTGAATCAGACAAATTTGCCTATTTTAGTGAACAATGAAACGATATTTCAAAATCAAAAATATCACGAACTATTTTTAAAATATACGGAAAAAACCGAAATGGCCCTTTTTCTTTTCTTTGCGCTGGCGCCTGTATTCTTAGAAATATGGAAATGTGTTTGAGAAACTTTCTTCTCTGTATTGAATTTCCTCCGATATGCTGTACTTTGATTTTGAATACTACGTTTCGTTCTTCGGGGGCCACCCTCGATTTATTCGAATGTGGACCTGTATTTTTTTAATGAATTTAAATAGTTCTTATCTTATCGAGTTCAGATATGTATCTCACCTGGTTTTCGTTTCTACATTTCCGCCCATAAATTCCATCATCAAGGTCCGAACAATGAAAATTCAAAAAAAAATGCTACTGATTCCACGATATTCCACTTTGAATCACACATTGAACTTGAAACTATTAGAAATTAAGACAAAAACCTTCAAAAGTAACGAAGAACAACTATCGATATCTCAAGTACACATTTTTTTGTAATCGCTACCGACATCTATTGGGGTGTTCCAATTCATAGCACAAGAAATAACTTCTATAATTATCCCCATCACAAACTAGCAGCCACAGAAAAATCGCGCTGTATACTTGCTTGAAATTTTATAATAAACTCCCGGCTAAAATGAGAACCTTCAAGGAAAAACATTTCAAACTGCTGGTGGAAATTGTTCTTTTCACACAATGATTACTTGTCATTCAATTCAACCCAGTAAATCAAAATGTACCTGACTATTGTTTCAATTAATATGCTCTATGTAACCTGTTCTATATTGTGATATTCCTTGAATTTTTCATTATTATTATTATTATTTTCATCATTGAATTGACGCTCAACATTCCTCAAACACATTTTCGCTCTAAAAATATTAGGTTTGTGGCCTTTTTGAAGCATTCGGGGAGTTATAGCCATGCATGCTCGTCTTATTGAGTCTTTCAACTCTTCCACATTCTCAAAAGTTGAACTGAACACTTTGTCCTTGATGGAACCCCATATCGGATAATCAAGAAGAGTGAGGTCGGGTGAACTGAGTGGCCATTTAATAGGACCTATGTTTCCTATCCATCTTCCTGGCATGTTCCTATCAAGAAATGTTTTACAAATTCGTGTGCGATGCGGTGGTGCTCCGTCATGTTGGAAACATTCATATTTCCTTAGGACATTCAGAGGCAAATCTATCAAAAAATCGCCTAGAATCTCCGATAGGAACTCAAACTCAAGATGCAACTCTCCTGTCAATGAAGTATCGAAAACGTATGGACCAATGATTTTGGTATCCAAAACACCAACCCAGACATTAATAATATATGTATTTGTATAGGTAGGGTAGGTAGTAAATATTTATAACAAGTAGTAAGTAAATATAGAAAGTAACAATAATAATAAGTTAATATATGCAAGCAGTTTGGAAATATTCAGGACATTCAGAGGCAAATCTTTCAAAAAATCGGATTGAATGCTCCACGATATTCCAAGCTGAAACACATGCTATCATGGTATGCATTCAGAAGAATCTAGGAAGTGGTTATAGGAAAAAACACATCTACATTCTATCTGACTGTCAAAGTGGTATCAAAGCACTCAACTCTACACAGATAAAGTCCAAACTGGTCTAGGACTGCCTCCAGAACCTCATCGAGCTGGCAAAACACAACAAGGTCACCTTGATGTGGGTGCCAGGTCATATAGGCATTGAAGGCAACGTCAAAGCGGACCAGCTAGCTAGACAAGCATCTGAAACGCTATTCACAGTGCCAGAACCTGCACATGGGATTAGCAAAAATCGATGCAGGATCCTGATTGACGAGTGGATAAAAAGAAGACACCAACAATATTGGGATCAAACTGTCGGACAAATACACAGCAAAGTCATGGTAGGGCATCCAAACCGGACCCTGACGGCTGACCTTCTGAACCTGAACAGAACGAAGGCTCGTATAATAATAGGTCTGTTGACTGGACACTGCGGCCTAAGAAAACACCTAAACACCATGAGAGTACGCAGGGAAACCGTTGAGTGTAGGCTATGTGATGAAGAGGAGGAAACAGCCTCTCATATTATCTTCGACTGTGACGCCCTAAGTAGTAGGCGACACAGAACCTTTGGAGAGATCAGCCCGGAAACAGGCATGAATCCGAAGAACCTTATCAACAGGCTTCTGAACCTAATTATAGGCACAAACCTGTTTGAATGAGGAACCACTGACAACAGAGTGATACAATAGACCCCAGCTGGTCGCAGTGTCAAGGGAAGCTAAGTGCCAACCCTGTCTCTGGCTCGTCAGCTCTCAACCAACCAACCAACCATCCGATAGGAACTCAAAATACAACTTCCCCGTCAATGGAGTATCGAAAAAGTGAGGACCAATGATTATCCAAAACACCAACCCAGACATTGATAATATATTCATTCGTATAAGTAGGGTAGGTAGTAAATATTCATGATGAGTAGTGAGTAAATATAGTGAGTAACAATAATAATAATCAAATATATACAAGCAGTTCGACATGATCATACAAATAAATATTGAAACACCCATAGAAACCCTTAGGTTAAGCATGAATTGTTTTGTTTTGTTTGTTTTTTTGCAAATAGTGACCATATCTATGAGTGATTGTAACATGCATCACCATTGAACTTCCAATAGGAACATCTACACAACAATATATAATATATATCGCAGCGAGACTCGATCCTTGAAAACATCGATCTTCAATATTAGAACGTAGCTCATTAGCTCGTTAGACCACTGGAACTCGTAATTAATTGGACTCAATACTGTTTATGGTATTTTTGATATAAAAAATATAAAGTTGCTTTGGGCATTTTTCAATTAGGAAAATCAGATTGGAGCTTAATAATGGTGATATTATTGATTGCTGGTTTCGGTTTTCAGTATTCATTTATATTTGACATCTGAATAATATGAAGTTGATTGGCAAATTCTCGAGTGATTGGAAGAATTTGGTATATTTCTATTGAAAAATAATGCTGAATAAATGCAATCACACGCTCGCGGAAGAAGTTAATAAATAAGGCACACGTTACTTACATCCAGAGATGTTTTGTGGAATGTTAATGTCACTGAAGTTTGCCTAATGATATGGGCTCGTATTGAAAAACTTTGGCCCTTAATTCTCAGTTCTTCAACATTCCTTACATGTTGTGCTAAAACTGATTTATTTCCTTTTATCACAGTTCGAGGTTGGAAAAATATATTATGATTAATGCTTTCAATTATTGTTCTTATTATAATATCGATTTGTGTTACTTCTAAATATTATAAATTGCACTCAAATATCGACAATGTTACACATTTTTCCAAGTTTTTCACTTTATTTTGATATAAATTATCAATCATGGCTTATCATCTAACTGTCAGATAATTCACGGTTCCCGAAATATTGTGGGCGCTAGGCGCCGCCACTGTCGTGCATACCTCGAATAGTCAAGCAAAGCAAATTCATAATATATAAGAATTGAATATAAAGATACTGCCCTGTTTCACCAGTTCGAGTGTAGATCTCCAACGATAGGGCGACTGTCACTTTCGCAGGTTACGGCCGACTCCCGTAATAGCTTCGCTTCGGATATCTTCGAGAGGAACTGTTCATTAAGTGGGGGAAGAACAAACATACTGTCTCAATAGTGAATGCACTATATTTTCTTTACGTGACGTAGAGATGAAGTTGGAGAGAAGTATAGCTCATAACAAGACAAAAGCCTCGTAATCTCCAATAACAACTAAGCATTTGTCCATCCTGGAAGTTACTATTCACAGAAAATGTGATTTTTTTCATCAATGATTCGAAACAAGTTGGATCATTGATTTAATGACAGTATCATCTGCCCATCAACTACAGTGACAAATTAGGCGTGACATTTTATCCAAGTCATGTTGAAAATATTTGAATTGGGAGTAATAATTTCAGCGGCCAAACAGACGATACCACAGAGAATGATACAGTAGGACCTAGACATCTAACTCTGGAGTAGATATAGCTACACGGGTACGGGGCCATTTTGGCACTTTTTCCCATGTAAATCCCCATAAGAAAATCTAAGGTCCAACGTGGTCATTTTGCGACCTTTTACCTGTTTCGATCTTTATGAGACCATCATCAGGTTCTCGACGTTTCGAATCTTCATCGGGTTCTCGACGTTTGTTCATCTTCGTTCAACCTTTATTAGATCATCATCAGGTTCTCGACGTTTCGAATCTTCTGGGTTTGACTTCGATTCATCATCGTTCAAGGGGGCCTTTATCGACCATCACAGGTTCTCGACGTTTCGAATCTTCATCGGGTTTCGACGTTTCGTTTCATCTTCAGTCCAACCTTTATTAGACCATCATCAGGTTCTCGACGTTTCGAATCTTCATCGGGTTCTCGACGTTTCGATTCATCTTCAGTTCAACCTTTATTAGATCATCATCAGGTTCTCGACGTTTTGAATCACTCTGGTTGTTTACATTAGATCATAATGTTTCGACAAGGGGGACTTTATCTACTATCACTTGAATATTCACCCCTAACCTCAAATCATATCCTTGGGGAACACCCATTTTACGTGTTTGAGGTCTATGTTACCATTGATTTTTTTCCTATATCTACTGTATTTTAGGAGTCAACCTGATGGATTTCTCAGGGATGATTAACTTTTTCCCCAGATCTAAGGATTTTTTCCATAGATTTTCTGAATTTTTATGGTTAATCTCAAGGATTTCTTAGGTTGTATTAAAGTTTTTCCCTAGATCTAGGGATTTTTCATGTAGGTTGAGACATGTTTATGTATGAATATAATATTTTTTTGTATGATGTTTGTGTAGTCTATGATGTGAATTCAGATGATGGTTCTTCGATTACGGTTGTTTTGTTGAATGTTGTGAATCTAAGTGGGTTTGATGTTTTTTATTAACCCAACCTAACCAAACTCTGCTAACATTGTTGTTTTATGAGTATTAGTTTCTTCTGCAAGCATTCAAGTGACGTATATTATTTTAAATTAACCCAACCTAACGAAACTCTGCTAACATTGTTGTTATATGAGTATTAGTTACTTCTGCAAGCATTCAAGTGACGTATATTATTTTAAATTAACTCAACCTAACCAAACTCTGCTAACATTGTTGTTATATGAGTATCAGTTTCTTCTGCAAACATTAAAGTGACGTATATTTTTTTTAATCAACCTAACCTAACCAAACTTTGCTAACATAATAATTCATCATATTTTCTAAGTTTCTCTGCAAGCTTCGAAAAACGACTAACATGCGCTGAAAAACGTTAAAACGACTGTACTCACATAGAAAAAACGTTGAAAACGTCTGTGAAAAACGTCTAACGTACTTCAAAATCATTGGAAATTTGTAGGTGAGCACACCTTTTCTTTGTTATTGAACCAACCTCTACCACTTTCACAAACACTATACTATGTAGGAGGTGAAGAAATAAAACATTTTTTGTATACATATTTTATTGAAATATAAAAAGAATATAATAATATATAGTAATAGTAAATAATAATATATAATAAATTCCGAGAATATGAGGTGTTCTTGACTCTGCCGCTGCTACCGCTGCAACCCTCAGCGAAATCAATCGATGTCCATCAACTCTTGATCATGGATGGAGTAATGTCCCCAAGGTAGCGTCAGGTGTGATCCAGGACACAAGAATCTCTTATCGTCCTCTCCACTCAGAGCGATTTTTTCTTGTTCCATGGAAAACACCTGATGTTTTTCACTTTTGATCAATCGTTGACGAACACATTTTCGAGTAGATTTTTCCAAGCATTCCTCAAAGTCTTCGAATGTGATCGCACTATCTACAACGGCTTTTTTCACACCCTTTGCTTTCTTTGTGGTTCCATAATTGGATAGAATTTGAAGAATTTCATCTTTTTCATACCCTTCTTTTTCCAAATTGTCTTCAAGTTTTTTTATTTTATCTAAGGGTGTGAAAACCTTCGTTGCATATAATTTTGATCTCAGTCCAATGGAATCGGTCATAAGATTACCGTTATTTTCGTCCTTCATTATCCCTAGAACTTTTTTGTTGACTAAAGGTATGTTATACCTATTGTTCTCAGGATAATCGCTGGTATCGAAAATGTAATGACAATCCTCACGAATTATTTTGTAAAAATCGGGAACCTGAATATCATATATAAGCGAATCAGTGTCTGTGTATAGAACGGAGCACTTATCTCCAGATCTTTTCTGCATAAAATCATAGTGAAAATAGTAAATTTTAGTTTTGGATATTTCAAGGATGCTGAAACCTACATATATGGGTTTATTGAAATAAATTTCAGTTTTATTCAATTCAACAGCTATTAAATTTTCATTGAATATGGTAACTGACTTGAATTCTGGTTTGGAGATATATGATTCCGCACCATAACGACCCTCCCATTTTGTAATAAGTTCACAATGCTGTGTTTTCTGATATTTTCAACGGTTTCACCGTAAACTGCGTTGTTCATAAGTTTAAAAAGATTTTTTTCGAAATATTTTTAGAATTTTTACGTAAATTTGTATTCAAATCAATGTAGGGCTTGAGCCAAGAAGACTGCTCGAATTGAAGGACTCTATGGATTTTTCTGAGAATAAGACCGTTAGACAAAGCCTGTTTTAGGTTAACATAATCAATGATGTATTTTTTCTTAGGAAAAAGAGTTGCCATAAGTTTAGTGGGTTCGGACGGAGACGATGATGGTTTCCCTGTTTTGGGATTTATATGTTCAGGGCAGAAAGGTATATCCTCATGGTGATCATGAAGATAATGGGGATAATCTAAATCGACTTCGAAAATATATTCTTTATCTGAGTCATCGGGTATAGAGGTTGGAATCGACCCACTCGAAACCTCCATAAGGCAGAAGCTGAGACATCGCCCAACCATACTGGTTATTGATGTACATCAAATAACTGTCAGGTTTTGATGAATCATATGATGGTAGATATTTATTATTGGCTTGAGCACGTCTCTTTGAGCAAATTTGGCTGAGTCCACCTCGAATACCTTTCTCGATGAAGAGGAGCATGTCAACATCGGAAAGAAGTTCAAGCTCTTTTTCAGTATGATACAACATACATTGCCAAGTATAACCTGGCAATGTATATGAGTGGGCGGGGTCGAGTCCATAAGTGCCGTGACTACTATCTCAAAATTTTTCAAAAACGTCAGCTAGCAGTAAAATGTCCGTTTTCAAGTATATGTCAACGTATTCTCCTAAATTAACACAATTGAAGGCAGCCCATACGTTTTGAGCTCTTTCGTATAGTTTTCGCGAGCATGGTTTTTCGGTAAGAGTATTATAGAAATGTTCGATAGAAGGGAGAGTTGTTTCATCGAATTTATCAAAGGAATCAAAATAATCGTAAGGCATAACACCTTTTTTCGTTAGTAAATCGATTTTTTCATTAGAGACCTCTGGAAATTGTACTCTTAAATTTGGAAAATCTGATAGGTAGGATGCTAATTTTTCTAGAGAGGAATTTAGAAAACGGAAAGAATCAATGAATCGTAAATTATAGTTTGATCCTCCGATTGTGGTGGCTATTTTTTCAATAATAAGCTGCTGAGATTATGAAAAACAATGGGGATCATTTTGCTATCATTCAGATTGACATTGCAAGATTCGTGAGCAGCACCGCGGTAATTAGAAGAATTATTATTATTATTATTATTTGTTGGAGAAAGATGAAAATGATCTCTAACTTTTTTATCGCCTAGAGAAAACGGCTTTTCACAGATGTGACAGTGAGTTGCTTGTTGGAATGCAGTTTCCTGTTCAACTGTCATATTCAAATTATAGGCACAATTGTGAATAGTTTCAATTTCTTCCGTTAGCTCCAAGAGTTGGTTTGCGAACCATTCCATGGAGTTCTCCCCTCTATACGAACGGTAAAAAGGAAGGGTGCTGTCGTAAGAGCATTTAAGATAGTAGCCAATAGTAGCAGGTTTATGCAGTTGATATTTTGCTCCCTCTTGAATTTTGGTTAGAATACTCTCTATGTCGGCATATACAATAAATGGCACTTTTTCTTCGAATTCATAATTTTTAAATTTGAGAATAGATTTTTCACCGGTTGGCATTTTAATTTTACAGTCATTCAGTTTCATACATAATTCAGTATGATTGTCTAATTTTTCCTGTGATCTGAAATAATGAAGGCATCTATCACAAATATACTTTTTGATTTTTTCTTTGCTAAGTTGTTTGGAAAGGAGCCTGGATAGATCCTTGATCCAACAATAATGATAACGAATCGGTTTGTCATCAGAATATTGGTTTTGTATGAGAAGAAGGTTCACATGTTTGTCTCTTTTTTGTGATGTCAAGAAGGAGGGAAGGACGGAGAAAGATTTACCTGATTTTTTCAATGTATCCCTGAATTTGATGTATTGTCATGGGAACTGTATCCCTTTGAGCTTCAAAACTTCGGAATAATGGGGATATGATGATGTTCTATTTGGATGATGTCCGTGTGGTACAGGAAACAAGGCCGAAACAATTGACCAAGCAAAGCAGGCTAAGTCATCATTCATTACGTTAATACAGGCTTCTTTTCGCTCAATTTGTCGGAATTAACGACCAATTTGTGGTGAATTTATTAATGTTACCCAAGTTAATAATTTTTTGAAGTGCCCACCCGCTTTCTTTTCCACAGAATTCTTCAAGTTCAATCATTATGGGTTTCATCACTTTATCATCGAACCATGAATCCAAGTCAGTGTCATGAAATATAGGAGAATTGGCTGTTGTAAAATATTTATACTCGGTTTGAATTTTGTCAGCCTTTGCGAGTACAAATTGCCCGCAGAATACAAAATTTACCTTTATTGAATCAAAATTCTTTAGAACGTTATGGATTCTTCGTTTGAATAGAGATTTACAATCAGAAAAGAAATGTTCAGTATCTTTATGGAAAAGATTGGAGATTGTTCCTGTTCGTATACGAGAACCGAACGCTGATTCACTGTCATTCCAATGAACCCGATGTTTAGCTGTCACATTCGAGTGTTCGAGTCCTGCTCCTTTTTTCTGCTCGTATTTGATTTGATTTCGCAGGGTTTTGACATTTCTTAGGGTTGCCAGCAGATGTTGTTTCTCCGCCAAACTCGTTGCCATTGATCCTTCTGTATGCTTTTGTGCACTCTCGTAACCCGTTGAGGGCGGTTTTTCCATTGTATTTGGTGGTTATCAACCCCAATATTGAGGTGATGAATGTCAGGACATCAGCAAAGTTCATCATTTTTTTGAACACCTGCAACAAGAATGAGGTAATTAGTCAATGTAATTTTTACCTAAACAATATGTGAATCGCTAACTATCTCGTGGAAAAACGAACCTTGAGTTTGCTAGAGGAGCACCGAAAAAACACGTCTGACCTCTCTGAAGACTCGATGAAGAATGACAAAAATCAGACAGTGAAAGACTTAAGTTATGAAAACAATTTGGTTGGTAGGAAGACTGAATAATAGAAGCACCACTTAACGATCTGTACTTGCTATAAGGTTGTGTAAATAGGTCACCCAGAGTTCACTGGAGGAGCACCGAAAAAACACGTCTGACCTCTGTGAAGACTCGATGAAGAATGACAAAAATCAGACAGAGTGAAGACTTAAATTATGAAAACAATTTGGTTGGGAGGAAGACTGAATGAAGAAGTGTCACGTGATCAGTTGAAAATGACAGAGGCTAAGAAAAAACCTGAAGACTGGACGCTATCAGTTAAAAAAAAACACTCACCTTTGAAATACTGGAGGAACTCTCTAGAAGACTTGGAAACAAAAAGTAGCAGAGCTGCTCTAGAGACACACGTCTTGTCTGTTCAGCGGTTGGAACAGAAATGAATCAACAGCAAACAGTACCTATACTTAATAACTTTTTCTGAGAACGAATCGGTAGAGCGTAAGACAGAACGACAACAGCGCCACCTGGTGAGTAATTCAAGAACTAAGTTCGGCGATGTCGTCACCTAATTATATAGATTTCAGCTGAGGTTCGATGGGGTGGCAGTCTATACTCATATCTGATATTGAGGATATATGTGCAAGTGGTTGCCCACCTGTACCCCCCTGTACCCCCCTGTACCCCCCTGTACCCCCCTGTACCCCCTGTACCCCCCTGTACCCCCTGTACCCCCTGTACCCCCTGTACCCCCTGTACCCCCCTGTACCCCCCTGTACCCCCCGGTACCCCGGTACCCACCGGTACCTCCAGGTTGGACAGACATGGGAGATTTTTCTATAATTATAATTGATACGGCAGCGAGTAGAAATGAATGAGTTTGGCAAATGAAAAAAACTTGAGAAATTTCACTCCCAACTATCATAGAAAAAATAGTCAAAATCAACAAAGAAACGTCTGAGATATATCACACTATTAAAATTTTACCAATACCAATAACAAAAATATCAAGTTTAATAAGTCTGAAAATATCGTACTTTGAACTCACTACGGCAACGCTGTAAATACCTCGACGCCGAGAATAATTATTAGCTATCAGCAGATTCTATACCGGTTCGAACTTGTGTATCGCGGGGATTCACAGATATTCGCTTCGGTTTATTATAACTTTCAGATATATTTCATATTCCATTTGTTTCAATACCTTGGATTACCGTGATCGATTCAATTCGTTTGAGTACATAATGGGAAAATATAATTTCAGCGATTGTTCATGGATTGAATGAAAGTTCAAGTTCTAGAGTGTTGTGTTCATTTTCAGTGTTGATTGAATTGAATATTATTTACAAGTACCTATGTTCCGAATGAAAATGAATGGAATTCGTTTGGGAAGGATAATTTCTGTGCATTTTCGTTGGTTGAGCGTTCAGGCATTATTATTAAATTGAATATGGTTTCTTCGGGTGGCTGAGAGCAAATTTTGTATGAAAATGTATCAACTTCCAGTGTTATAGAATGAATGTTTTTGTGTTGGAAAATTACCGTGTACTTTATTCAGTGTTGGAAGATTACCTTGTACTTTATTTCATATAGACTGAGAGTCGATTTTCTGCTGTAGACTATGAATACTGTTTTTCCTAGAAAATATGTGTTATGGGTTGAATGCATGTTCTTATTGTATTCGTAGATTTTTTCAATAGTTTAGTGCTCTTTTGGATATTTTATAGTTTTTTCAGACTTCCACGGGGTCCAAGTATGGATTTTTCACTGCGGAAGGTGAATTGGTAATTTTTGCGAGAAAGTGTGATGTATTATAGGTTGAATTTATAATTTTGACCTTTTCGTGGTTTTTTCAATAGATTGAGTATATGCTTGGCTATTTTCAAACAGTGTGAGTCTATTCTGAGTTGAATGTATGTTTTTCAACGGGTGAGAGGTACTTCCATTAGTTTGTGTGCATGTATTAGTATTTTTAGACTTCCCAGGTGTCCGAGTATAGATTTTTCGCTGTAGAGGACGAATTATTGTTTTTTCTTGGAAAATATGAATGTATGATGAATCGGATGGAGGTTTGCTAGGTCAGATACATGTTTTCAACGTTTCAGAAGTTTTTTCGACACATAAAAGTGTAATTTATTCGACTGAGATGATGATTTCGGAGGAGGGTGCGCCATCTGTTGGGCAGTAGATGAAAGTCAGTAGATGAGCTATGCCGATACGGGGCCACTTCCAACTGAGCACGGTTTTGGCGGATGCACCGGCGTGTCGAACCGGCAAGTCGGAAGTTCGGAGTTTTTACCTGGGCTCTGTCAAGGGTGGTTTGTTAAAGGGGTCTCCAGGTATGGAGGTGTAAAAAAAAATGGCAGCCATAATAAAAAAAAAATTAAGAAAAAAAAACATGGCCGCCTATATGAATAAAAAAGCAACAACGGAAAAAATAAAAAAAAAACCCGAAACTAACATAAAAAATAAAAAAAAAAAAACCAAGAAAAACATAGCTGCCAACTGTTAGGGAAAAAATATCAGCCATCTTCGAAAAATGTCAGCTATATTGAAAAAAATGACTACCCTAAGAGAAAAAACATGTATGCCAACTGTAAGGAAAAAACGTCAGTCATCTTGGAAAAATGGCTACCCTAAGAGGAAATATGTGAAGTTCTTAACTCTCAGGGAAAAAACGTCAGCCATCTTGGGAAAATGGCTACCAAATAGGTTTGAGGTGGTTTGGGAAAACCTCCGACCGACCTGCTTGCTGTTTCTGTTCTAGGACCAGGACCTCCGCTGCCTGAGCTCAGATGGAAGTGGCCCGTATCGGCATAGCTCATCTACTGACTTTCATCTACTGCCCAACAGATGGCGCACCCTCCTCCGAAATCATCTTCTCAGTCGAATAAATTACACTTTTATGTGTCGAAAAAACTTCTGAAACGTTGAAAACATGTATCTGACCTAGCAAACCTCCATCCGATTCATCATACATTCATATTTTCCAAGAAAAAACAATAATTCGTCCTCTACAGCGAAAAATCATACTCGGACACCTGGGAAGTCTAAAAATACTAATACATGCACACAAACTAATGGAAGTACCTCTCACCCGTTGAAAAACATACATTCAACTCAGAATAGACTCACACTGTTTGAAAATAGCCAAGCATATACTCAATCTATTGAAAAAACCACGAAAAGGTCAAAATTATAAATTCAACCTATAATACATCACACTTTCTCGCAAAAATTACCAATTCACCTTCCGCAGTGAAAAATCCATACTTGGACCCCGTGGAAGTCTGAAAAAACTATAAAATATCCAAAAGAGCACTAAACTATTGAAAAAATCTACGAATACAATAAAGTAGGAGATTTAAGCCGGTTCTGGCTCTCCCCCCACCACTATGACGTCACGTGTGACCTTGAATAGTTGCAGGTGTGCAATGTGTGTGTGTTTGACCTTGAGATTTGACTTTGAGATTTGTCATTGAGTTTTGACATTGGGTTTGGTCGACTTTGAGATTCGACTACAGTTTTGACCTTGAATATGACCTTGAGATTCATAACATTAAGTTTTGAGTTTGAGATTTGACCTTGAGTTTTGATGTTGGGATTGTTTCGGCAACCTTAAGATTTGATCTCGATGTTTGTTTGACCTTGACTAAAGTTGTGGTGTAGGCATACATATTCTGTGTAGTCATGACCTTCATGAATCCTTGTACTCTCCAAGCGAGGAGGGCGTTTGTCCTGTGAGAGAGCTAAGAGTGAACTGCGAGTATTGATGAGTGCGTTGATGTTCAAGCGCGCACTGACCTTCACGCTCCCATCTACTGGAAATGGGGTGGGGATGTCTCTTATAAAATGTGTGGAGTCGTTGATGGGAAATCAGATGTTAGATAATATCATCAGAGTGAATACAGAGTACGAGAAGTTTCTCAATTGAGTGAGTGTATTTTTTATAAGGTGAAATAATCTATATTTTTTCATACAGTCTTACTATGTCTTTTCTTCCAAAAGTTGTGGATTTGAAGAGAATCAATGCTTCAATATTGAAAAGAGGGTGGGAGCTTTTGAACAAAGACCAATATCATCATTACCCATCGGTAAAGCTTTCAACATACTTGGTATGACGATTTGTATAACCCGATATGGGAGATCTATTCTAATGACATTACGTGATGATAATGATACTTTATTCAAATCATGGTTGTCAAAAAGTATTTCGGATGAATTCAATGCGGACGATGTCAGTTGCATAAATGCTTCAGATTTCAAATATACAATAACATATTTGGGTCAGAGTCCACAAGTAGCAGGGAGTTTAAGAACTCGTCCTCTAGTAGAATTCAACTACATTAAATGATAATATTGTTTATATGTTAATAGTTAGGATATAGTGATTTTATGTTGAATATAGATATTTCTCCATTAAAAAATAACATTCAGTGAAGAAGTAATATATTTGGAGCATCACATTTTTCTCATGTAAGTAAAATTATTTGAATATCAATGGAATATATTAACAAATCGTTTTTTCGTTTCAGTTTTCAATATGTGGATGCATTACTCGAGTCAATGTTGGACGGAAGCCGTGGACATCAATACAGCAATCGAGAGATTGAACTCCTACTTGAATGCTTTGAGTCAAGATGTCCTCCATGCTACAGTCTATGATTTGAATGTTTGCTTCGATGAAGATGAAATCCAAAGATGTGCACATTTATCCGAGAAGTACGTCAAGGGTACAATACTTTGTGAGGAATTCAGCCAAGGAGCCTTAAACTTGCAACAATTCTGTGAAGAAATGATCAAATTGGATCTGGAAGGATTTCTCCACACCCTTTTACCATTCCTACCTGATGACATCATCGAGAAATATCAACTATATGATGAATATGATGATGAATATGATCATGTAGATATTTGATATGAAATAAAACATATATTTACAAAATATTGTTTATTTATTTTTCCATTACACATAAACATTATTGATATACTTAAAATATTCAGATATAGTACAAAAATAAAATATTGAACATTTCAAAGTGAATTACGAACAGAGCCATCCAATGCATTGTAAGTCAAGAAGGTGTCGTGTATAATGAGTGCATAGACTTTGGTGTTGGCTGGAAATTTAGTTTTTCTTGTTTCGAACTCCAGCTTGATATCCACTGTGGATGATTTTGTAGCATTCGGTTGATGTAAACAATCAATGATGAACAGGGGATTCTGTTGAAATGCTTCAAGGTCCATAAGAGGTTCACTCATATCTTTGTCATAATAACTACGTTGGAAGTCCTCATATGCATAGTAAGCTGAAGAGAATAGTTTTTATCAAAGTCCAGGTTCCAACGCTCATATGGGTAGACTTCAGACTTCAAATACACTCGGATGTTATTAATGTCTGCATTTATGAATTTTGTCATATCCAGTGTTCTGTTTTCGGATGCAGTGGTACTTTGAAAACCAATAATTATGAAGCGAGGTGTTTCCAAAGTGTTGGTCGTTTTTATTGCCCATATGTCTGAAGATGTGCTACGCAATGAGGGTAATTCATAAAGATCCCACATACGATAAGCCAACTTGATTTTTGAATTCAGACCACTCTTATTTATTCTACTGAATAATTTGAGCTTCTGCTTGTCATCGGGTACAACATGTTTCATTTTCCATTCAATCTTTGTAATTTCCAAAGAGGCATCAACGTCTCCAATATATAAATTGAATGAACGAGCTATAATCAAAATCAGTTCTTGTTTTGCATTCAGAATGCTCTTCTTATAATCCTCGGCAAAACCCATCAAATATTTGAGAGGAAGTTTTCCACTGAATAAATGACTGGGTGCATCAATGATGTGTTGTTTTGTGTCGGAAAGTCCCCATCCAGTTGTCAAAAGCATGTGAGAGTGTGATTGACCAAATGAAACCATATTCTTCATTGTGATGTTATACCTGGTTTTCGAACAACGGCAACTTGCTCACCACCCATTTCATAGCGGATCTCATCGAAGAGGAATGCCAAAGCATTGTTGGAAAGATAGCATACTTTGTTCACTTCTTTTGGAATGAATTTTCCCTCAATGTAAATGAAACTGTCGGCAATGTCCAGTATTACATCTTGATTGTTGATTGCAATTCGGATTTCATCTGAATTCTTGAACAATGGTGATCCGTACGGCTTATAGGTATGCTCGTGCAGACTTATGAGAGAATGATCGACCACTGGTTCATTGAAAATATTCAACTTGTCACTGTTTGCTTCGAGTACCATTTTATTGTCAATTCGCAGTCCAATTGAGTTTAGAAAATTAAGATCTCGCTGACAATGTATGTCTTTGTCGTTCAGCAAACACTTGTGGAATGACCTTCTTCCTGGCAAAGCTTTTCTTTTTGACGATATTTGATGAATGACGATCTTTGTTTGGTGAAAATATTTCGTATTCACTGTTTTGTCGTTTGTTGTAGCAAAAACCCATTACATTCGTTATTGTAATTTCTTCAATTCCAATATGACAACTATTTCTTCCACACTACCGAAATCAATGAGATTATTTCGATGATCCAATATGCGCAGAGTAATGTTGTCGATGAACTGACGTCCTTCCAAGCTGATGGGCATATAAATAATGTTGTTTGGCTCTTTTGTTATATTATAACCCGGCTCAACATCAACATCAAATGAAAAAAGAATATGATTCTCTTCTTCATTTATGTATGATCCTGAAATGATATTGCAATCCAATCGAATGAGTCTCACGGGTACAATATTCACAGGAGATGTAGATTCATGCATGCGATTTGCACTGAATTCTTTCTTCTCGAATCCCAACAGGGATGCTATTGAGTTTTCATGTTTCAGGTTCACTACATACTTTGATTGCATCATATATTTGAATGTATTATTGTTTGCTCGGAGGCTGAACAATTCATCCAATGTGGTGTCATCATGTTTCGCGCCATGAAATACGTGGAATTCAAGTTCTCGTTGGATAACAGCATTTATTTCTTCTATCTCATATGCGCCACTTGGTATTTTTATAACACGTTTAGAACTGACTGTGGCGGCTTTATTTGCGGGAATGAAGAAAGTGATCAAGTTGTTTGTTTCCGTGACATTGTGGATTGTGTTGCATCCATAGAATCCCAAAGCCCCAATCCATAACGGCTATTCTTATCCAGCTCAATGGGTGGTAGAGTCTGCACTCAAGACACTGGTTCCAACAGCTTGTAGCTCGAACTTTCGTGACATGACTGATTGCATTCATATGATAACAAATCATTTCATTGTTGTTCACAACACATGTGATATAATTTTCTTCGTTTCCTCGGCGGCATTGTGCGTCCCAATTCAACTTGATTGTTATTGGCGCCAATATTACAATCATCGATGGTGCAATAACAACAAAATAGTTTCCGAGGTATGGGTCCGTCATTCACATCACTGAATTTGATGTTCCAACACTTGCATTGTCCATATGATGTTCATGCAATATTTATATTTTAAAATATCAATATCCTCCTGAAGGTGTTTGGGAAGTATTTCCCAAACCGATGCAATTTCATTAGCTGCACAAGTAATCATGACCTTCTTGGGCATATCCGCAAGTTGACCTTTACTCATTTTTTTCAAGCTGCGTAATCTTGAATATGCGATGAGGGAATGCCCCATTCTCTTAATAGCCTCTCGATCCATTTCTGGCGTGGAATCCATTTTAGCTTTTTCGGGTGATTGGAAGAGAAAACTTCAAGTATAAGTGTCCACACACAACTGTATTGTATTTCTGCTCACGTTCATAATTATACATAATTTTTTCGACTGCATGTGTACCTTTCCGGAAGTAATGGACCAACTCCACTGGTGGGGTAGATCTCCAAAACTGTCGAAATATGTTGCAACTCTTCCAATTTTCCTGTATGCCACCCAATGTGTTCCTCGACCGCTGAATCCATCCAAATTGATGATGGCCGTTTCATGATTACGTGGTCCTGAGATTGGCAAATTATCACGCATGAACACACCACGAAAGTGTGGAATTTTCAATTGTTTGGCATAATATGTAAGATCTATATCTGTGAGAGGTTTAACTGGAAGGGCATCAATTAGTTTTTGATGTATATGGTTTGAGATAGATACCGAGGCCTTTGCGATATGGTTTCAAGAAAATACCGCTACCCTTTTTTCCTAAAGCTATCGCCTCCATCTTTCTGTTATGATGTTTTACCTCTTTCAGATCATTCCTGCTCGCACTTGCTAAATTTATAGCTCTGCTTATACCTGAAGCAGCACCAGCCAAACTACCCAATGCAGATAATCCAGCAAAAATTGGTATCAATGGTAAAATTCCGCCAACTTTCGGGATAGGTATTATGCGAGGTGTGCGAATTTTTTTCTTTCCGCCTGCTGCTTTCAAATATTTACGTGCTGCTTTCAATGCCATTGTTGTGGCCATCTTTCTATTGTTTGTCACGAATTGATTACCCCAGCTTTATGTAATTCATCCCGAACTTTTCGTACAATTCCTGCTCCGAATGCTACTTTTCTGATTTTATTTCGTCCATTTTTCTTCGATTCATTTTTTCTCCTTCGTTTGACATTGTCTACATTACAACCCATACCGAAACGCCTTTTTGTCTTCATTTTGTTGGTGACGAGTAGAGCGGCTGCTCTCTCACGAATACTTGCGTCCTTCGATTTGACCCTATCCCAAGCACTGTATTCAAGTTGTTTATCTGCTTTATTCTAGCTTCAATATCGTCGAGATTCTCCGAGTATTGAATGTCGTGTGTTTACAGGCCCTATCTAATTTATTGATGCCTGGATCGTTGCGAGCCAATCGTTTTTGTAATTTAGTTCCAGGTCCACAATATTGATATCCTCCAGGTAAATGCAATTCAAACGGCAATTTATTTATCAAAGAATTTACAAATCCTCGACCTTTTTTTATTATTCGATCTGTTGCTTTTACGTCTGCTCCGTGTAGTGGTAGACATTTGAATGAAACATAACTCACACATCTTGCATTAATAAGTGTCGAACCGTCAAACAATGCGCATTGTCAAGCAAAAAGAAGAGTTTGCAGTAGATAATTTGGATGAGAAAATCGGGACTGGATTAAATGGGGCGAACTCATTGAGACATGGCCCACTACTTCCATCATCTGTTCGCTCGCTAATCATCGGTCCGTCAAATTGCGGAAAGACAAATGCCATAATATCTCTACTGACACATCCACAAGGATTGCGATTTGCAAACGTTTATCTCAATTCAAAGTCGTTGAATCAACCAAAATATGAATACTTGCGCAATGTGTTAGCGCCAATAAAAGATTGGGTTTCTTCACATTCAGTAATAATGCAAAGATTGTGCAGCCCTCTGATGCCAAACCAAATTCAGTTTTCATTTTTGATGATGTGATTTGTGAAAAGCAGGATATTATCCGATCATATTTTTTTTATGGGACGCCATAAAGATGTTGATTGCTTCTATCTTGCACAGACCTATTCACGAGTTCCC